>KE371730.1:12222-23679 GCA_000418225.1 Zizania latifolia | reverse complement strand
ATTGACTGTTGACCAAAAGTCCGATAGGGATAAGGTTAACCAGCAGGAAGTTATGAAACAAAAGGATCTAAAGCAAGATGGTAAAAATGAGAAGGATAAGACAAAGGATGATAAAGAGAAAAAGAGTAGAGACCATAAGATGGATTCAAAGCAAAAATCACTCAGTGACACTAAAGAAAAAAAGAAATCTGATGAGCCTCCCAAACATCCAGGATTCATTCTTCAGGCCAAAAGGAGTAAAGAGTCTAAAGTATGCCTAACATGCTTTATAATTTCTTTAGATTTTTCATTCACTATTAGTTCGTAAATATTTTTGTAAGTTGCTCAGAGATTTGTCCTACCAATTCTATTTTGCAGGTCCGTTCAGCATCTCTTTCATTGGACGGCCTCCTAGACTATACGGCCAATGATCTGGATGAGTCAGTATTTGAGGTCCATATTCTACTCTGGTTTCTCTAGTTAGTCATTTACTATTTTTTTCCTTACAACAGACAGCTATTTCTGTGCTTCATATTTTTTGACTGCTTCCTTATTTAGGAGCATATCATACTCTCAATAAATTTCTTAGTGTTGAGGTGATGCCCATGTGGTTTGACACTGATATGCAATTATGTTCCCTTTTCAGCTTTCTTTGTTTGCTGAGTCGTTCAGTGAAATGCTTCAACATAAGATGGGTTGTGTTATATTATCTTTTCTTGAGGTAAATTCCTTTGCACTCTATCTGCTCATGTGTTAATTATCTTGTCACACCTCTTCTGTTATACTGTACTGGTTAATTTGGTACCAGAACTGGTATTTTATTTTTTGTAATTAGTTCCTAAAATAAGTATTCTTTCCAATTTCCATATACTATTCAAACCTAAAGTGTGGTACTTGAGTATCCTTGAAAAGAAAAAGGCTGCAAGCTTAGTTAGAGCCGCGAATTGTACTCACCTGTGTTTCTTCTATCTACTAGTATTGGATAATTATATTACATGGTAAATTTCCAAATTGTGGCATGTTGTTGAAATCTGAGAGGGTTTACAGAGCAGATATATTGTTATGCTCACATTCTTCATTAATAGTTTGTGGTTGCCATTTCAGTTTCCTTGTCCCCAAACATTTCTGATTTCAGAGCATTCTCAAGGAAATGGCTTCTTTTTGTTGATCTGTTTACACCTTTCACAGAAATTATATAAGCGTTATGTTGTGAAGAGGAATCAACGTAAGCGCCAAAGAGAGGAAGATCTAAAGAAGGAAGACAAAAGGACCTTAGAGAAGCGGCCCAAAACAAATGATGAGACTCTAACTGAAAGTGCTCCTAATAATCACGGGGAAAATGTTGAAATGGTGAAAGTGGGCGAGGAAAAGAAAAGCACAGATCATTCATCATCTGGCCATGATGAACACATTAAAGATGATGAGACAAAGATGAGTGCAGATCACTCAGCAGCTTCCCAGGATGAACTGATAAAAGAGGGTGAGGAAAAGATGAGTGGGGATCACTCAACAGCTCCCCATAAAGAACTTGTTAAAGAGGGTGAGGAAAAGATGAGCATGGATCTTTCAGCAGCTGCCCATGATGAATCTGGAGCTGATGAGAAAATGGACGATGAAGAGCCTGAATATGAAGAAGACCCTGAAGAAGTAGAAATGTATGAAGACGATGAGGACATGGATGAGGCTACTGCTAAAGAGCTGGTGGAACAGGTATCTTCATCCACAAATTTGGCAGTCGATATTTGTATTTGTGATCAGTGATGCTACTTAATGACTTGTGTTTCTTTTTTGAAACCACTTTCTGAAATAATGAACAACCGGCTCCTTCATAGCTATTGAGATGCTTGTTGGGTTGTTCATCTCACATCCATTTGGATATTTATACATGCTTTCCACTGTTTTTCAATTATGTATTCTCTAAATATGGAAATATATCTTTCTACATACCAAATTGGTTTCAATGGAATCATGTTCTGGCCTTCTGGGGCTCTGGGCTTTAATGTGTAGTGGCAAACTGGCAATTATCAATATCGTAAGGCTTATTCTGGACTAGCTCATACCTTTGGCCTCTCCAGTGCCTGAGCTCACTTTTTGAGAGTAATTTATGCTATGCGAAGTTTGTATATATGCTTGCACATCTTAAGTGATTCATGCTCATTTATGCTAAGTTTCTTTTTTATGTAAAAGTCTGTGCCTTGGAACTAACTATGCTTATTGTGTGCCTACCCTGTGGCACTTCATTTTACTGTGGTGCAGAATGAAGATAATTTGGATGATAGAGAGGTCAAGCAAGAAGTAACTGTAGTAGAGGATGGAAACAAGAACACAGAGATTGAATCAGAGAACACTGCTAATATCCATGAAAAATCTGCTTCAGGAGAGGACAAGCAGTCTCTAGCTGAAAAATCTGCTTCAGGGGAGAGCAAGCAACCTGTAGCAGAGAAAGGTGAAAAGGCTGTTGGTAAGGAGGTAAAGATATCTGCATCACAAAAAGGTGATTCAGCAAAAGATGAGATGGTTGATAAGGACCTACTGCAGGTAATATTTGTTGATGTATCCAAGGGTAGCCATAACTCAGCCTTAAATTATGTTATAAATACTCTCCTTTATTTGCTGACAACTGATCTTTTTTCTGCCTTTTAGGCTTTTAGGTACTTTGACCAAAACAGAGCGGGTTATTTGAAGGTTGTTTATAAATCATATCTAAATAATACTATCGATCTTTTGAAACAATTCCTTTATTAGATGCTCAAAGTGCATTATTCTTATTTTACAACTGCAGGTAGATGATTTAAGGTGCATTCTTCACAACTTGGGGAAGTTCTTATCTAACAGGGATGTGAAGGTGAGATACTTGTACCTATTTTTGGACATTATGGAGTTCTCCTTTGGAGCTTATTCTTTACACATTTCTGAACTGGACTGATGTTTGAAGTCATGACATATATAATGGAAATTCAGTAGTTTCATTGTCAACTCAATATAACCGCGTTTCAGTAATGCTTTGCCCTCTAGTAGAGGAGTCACGCAAGATTTAGTAGATATTCAGTTTACTCAGAATAACTGCATTCTAGTGGTCGTCTCTTCGTTGAAGATAACTTTCATTTTGCTAGAACTGAGCTTCTATGAAGAATTATGAAAAAATAAAAAAGTATTGTACTATTGGCACTCTGTAACTTTATCTCTTGAGAATCATTTACATCTCTAATACTGGCATGTTGTTTGCTGTCTGCAGGACTTGGTTCAAATTGCCCTTGTTGAGAGCAATTCTGCAAGAGATAATCGCATCATCTATACAAAGCTTGTGAAGAAAGTTGACCTCTGATCAGGTCTGGCTTTGACTAGATAGGCCGTTGAGATGGAAATGCAAAGTATCCGAATAACCTTTCTTGAAGATAACTATGGATGGACAACCATGGTGATATTGATTTGCGATATTTACCGATGGGTTCTTGTTATATTCATGTTGCGAAGGAGCTAGGTTTCGTGTTTAATTGGAATGGATCTTTATTTGGATGTTTTGACCATAAACATAGCAAACAATACTATCGATCTGACGTTCTGTATCATTGTATGTGTACTCCAGAGTTTTAATTCGATATGTGCATGCATCCAAGAAGGGACGTTATACTGATGTTTGCTTGCTGCTGCCATGATCATCCAGTATTGTCGTCATATTTGCTTTTCGCAGGTTCAACCGTGCATCAAGGCAAGTTTGTTAACCTGTTGCAGTTCATGTAACTTTGTTGATGCATTTGCACAGGTAGCCTTTCTTTCTCGAAAATATATATCTTCAGCCTCTTGCATTTCGTTTCTAATGCGAGTCAGTGTGTAACAAAGGGATCGATGGTAATTAAAAAAAAATCTGGTAGCGAACTCATGAAAAACGATCAGCAACCTTGTTTGAAAGGAAGAAAATCAAACTGATGGATGGGTTTGGTTTCTATTAACCTCTAATCAGACCAAATTTTGGTAATGCTAAATTATGTTACCGTTTTGTTTGGGTTGAAGCCGGTAGTTTGCCCCAAGTAGGCTAAATTTTGTTCTCAATACCATCCCCCGAGTAGCAAGAAACTGTGAAATGGTTTGAACAAGTATAATTTAGACACCCTCGAATTTTGTGAGAATAACTATTGTGCTCTTACACCGGTGGTCACGTATTTTCAGAGTCCTTGAGTTTTGTGTTAATTGCGGAGAGATCGGAACCCGATAATAGAAATGAAAACGTGAAAAATATATAAAAGCGAGTGAACATATTTCATTCTTATTTTCCAACTGAAGAGAATTATTTCTTTTGATATCAGACCAAATTTTGGCAATGCTAAATTATGTTAACGTATGCGGAGGTTTGTTTGGGTTGAAGCCGGTAGTTTGCCCCAAGTAGGCTAAATTTTGTTCTCAATACCATCCCTCGGGACGCAAGAAACTGTGAAATGGTTTGAACAAGTATAATTTAGAAACCCTCGAATTTTGTGAGAATTACTATTGTGCTCTTACACCAGTGGTCACGTATTTTCAGTCCTTGAGTTTTGTGTTATTGCGGAGAGATCGGAATCCGATAATAGAAATGAAAACGTGAAAATATATAAAAGCGAGTGAACATATTTCAATCTTATTTTTCAACTGAAGAGAATTATTTCTTTTGATATCAGACCTTTTCTTTTAAAGGTTTGCTTATAAATAGAGAAACACCCTCATTGTAAATAGATATATGAGAAATAAAGAAACCAACTTTTTTCTACTTATCTTATCTCTTTTTTGTTTTGTGTGTGTTGTTTATCACGAAACGTTGGAAGAGGTTTCCTAACACGTTATTTCCATAAACTCTATCATGGGAAAGGCTACACTGGATGACATTGCAATGAACTCATCCTGCGTCACACAATCTACTAGCGTTAACCACATGCTCCCATACCGGATAAAAATGATTAAATATTTCATGGCTGTTTGGTTGTCAGTCACACTTTGTCACACCTAGGTTATACAAGTTTGACCAATTTAATATGTGTTTGGTTGCTGTCACAGTTATGATAAGATTTTCTTCAGTCTTACATATCAATAACCTATAAAAATATGGCAAGATTTCCTTAAACTTACTAAGGTGTGGTAAAGAATTCGATAACCTCAACTTAAACAAATGTAACAACTTTTATTAGTAAATAATGACTAGTAACCAAACAACCCCTTTATTTTCTCTAACACCATCTCTTCACACCTTAAACGATGAGTACATAGCCATAACAAATGCAAGAACGCTGTGGGACACTCTGAAGGAGCGTTTTGAGCACCTCAAGTACACCATTAAGCGTTTGGCAAAACAAGAACAAGTATGACTCTAATTTTATGATTACAAATATGTTCGAGAGTACAACTCTTGCACCAAATCTATATGCTTCTAAGTCTCTGCAAGAAAGAGATTTCAGATGAGAAGGTTGAAAAGACTCCACATTCCACCCAAACACAACAAAATCCGCTTGCAACCATCGTTAATCAAAATACATGAAGTATTCTGAATTAATTGATAAGATGTTATTTAACGAAGTTCAGGATGGGATCCTAAATAAGAACTTCATTTTGTAACTGCGAGGAAAAATAGTAGCTTAATACCCATCGCAAAAAGCATGGAAAGAGTGGAAATGTGACAGCATACAAATTCAAACCTAGTGATGGGAATGACAAGATGATCAATAAGGATATCAAGCCATATGATGAGTAGGAACAGACATGCCACCGATACAACATTTGCGGTCATTGGTTCTAGATTTGCAACACCCCAAAACACATCATGGAGCAATACCAAAAGAAAATAAAGGAGCAATCAGAGGCTCACCTCATCATTACAATGAGGAAAGACACCTTATAATTAAGAATGCACCATCTTCCATGATAGGTGGTAGTGCCGTCAAACTCTCAGTTGTGCCATTACGCGGCGGCTTGGTGGCACGGCTCAAGCCAACTACCGTTTAGGTCATCGGAGTCGACGAAGATCTTCAACAGAAAGTATCATTTCTTGCTTCTGATATGCACTATCTGTATTCCTTTGATATGCTAGGTAGTATCATTCAAGACCATGCAACATCATTCATCTACATCCAGTCGGGAGCGATGAAAAAAGAGCAATTTTACTAATTCAAACAACGGAACTCATGACCAGTTCGATTCACATCCATCACACCAAAGCAAAACAGCAAAGAACTCATGGCAAACACTAAAGAAAAACAACTCAGACAAACAGGGGCATAAGAGGATGAGGAAGACATATCATGCTGCTTTGCATGAATCTATGCTGATGTGTTCGCTGCTCTTCGTGAATCGCTGATGTGCGCGTGGCTAACAACTTCCACCGCCTCTTCTCTCGCCGCTAAGAGGTGAATAAAGGAGATGGTAACCCTAACAATGAATGGAAATGGGGACGATGTGGTTTGAAGAAAAAATATGTATCACATCGTTCAGCATCCAAACCACATATTTCTCTCTTAGGAATCAACCTATCCCACACGGTACCATCCTATCTCTCAAACCAAACACTTGTACCACTCTATATTCAGGAACCATTCCATCACATGCCTCATGCACCAATCCAAACATTACCTAAGTTACTCGACATTGTACCTTTCAAAGATGTCTAATTTCTTCGTGTTGCCTTCTTTTTGTTCTTTTCTTGAACCAAGCTAAGTAGGTGACTTCTTGCTTCTGTTTGTGGCTTTTTTCTTACTCAGGGAAAGCATAGCTAATAACGTGTAAAGTATTGGAATTACAACAGAAACAAATTGTGAAGTAGAGCAGAACTTTTGTATTCCTGAAAATTAGCAACCAATTTTCAGAACAATTTATGCATGAAATCCCTGTCCAGGAATCAACCAGGGTACACAAAGTGATAATTTAATATACAGATCCAACTCAAAAGATAAACGTTAGAAATTCACATAAGAGGTATTTAGTCCTCACACAGCAGAAAGCAGTAGCGGAATGGCGACTAGCATAGCTTTAGCTCTAACTCCACAAGCAACTCAACTAGGGTATAAGCCTTGGTCTTCCGAACTTAACTCCAACACTTTTGAACTTCTTTTCTAGAAAAAGGTACATAAAGGAAGGCTAAGTACCACCCACTGTACTCAACGAGTCACACGCTAAATGCACGTGATACAATAGAATTTCAAAGGAATGCATAGTATGGCTATTTTGCATAAAGCAGCATTTAAACCATTTCAGAGTTTTGAAAACATTCTAACAATTGAATATCTTAAGCAATATTAATCATCCAGTGAATAACCCTACTCGGGTCATCAGGCCCAAACCAAACAAAACCAACTCCTACACTAGTGTTAATCAGGCTATCACCAAATTCATTAACCAAATTCATTATTAATCATAGTGGGACTAATCACGAAAAAAATGTGTAGATCGCCTGTAACCGCGGGCACGGCTATTCAAATAATTTTATTCTAGTCAGAGATACACAACTTTACTCACAAGACACAGCCCTACAACATGTCACCATATGCCTCGATACCACCACGGTACCTCGAAAAAGGGCTATGATACGACCCTTTCACCTAGAAAACCCTAAGTTTTGCACCTAGGCTACCATTCTATCCCTACCCGAGAAAGATGTACTTGACGCTCCAATCCACATAGGGGTCAGGATGAAAGGTGAACAGCTACCGACGATCTCGATGCTCCACTTAACATTGCTAAGCTATATGTCATACCATTGCTCAAGCTGGTTTGTGGTAAGTATGGTTAAAGCATTGCAACAGTAGCTCACGAACCAGCCCTTAAGTGTCATTAGTATGACCAGCAAAACCATGTACAAATAATCCACCTTAGTCAAGATTTTGAATGACCAATTAACCAATCACGATTTACCATCGTGCACAATTAAACTAGCAATAATCATGAAGTAGCATTAATGAGCTATTTCATGTGATTCTAGTTTCCAAGCATGGCTAAGCATTTCTAACAATCTAGTTAAACCATTATATGATTCTAACTAGTCAAATTTAATTTCCATGGTTATCAAGACATAAGGGTAATTTAACACATGGCATACAAAAGATAGGTTACAACCCTCCCCATTATCATTCGTAAAATAAATGCACGTTTACAGTAAAATAGAGATTTAAATCATAGGTTCAACATGATCAAGGTTTGTGATGGAAATATGCCCAAGAGAATTCTAGGGGAACCGGAAGTTTGGGCTTGAGGCCGAAAGTTCTGGGTTCTGGAGCATCCTGAAGTTCCGGGCCAGCCCTAGTTTTGGTTTCTGGAGACGCCGGAAGTTCTGGTTGGACCGAAAGTTCTAGGCCTGCCTGAAAGTGAAATCTGAACGAACCGAAAGTTCCGGTTAGACCAGAAGTTCCGGGTCCCAACGAACAGGTTGGATCTGTTGAGCTTTAATACTGATTAAAGGCTCATGAGAGGGCACTATATAAAGAGAGGTGGGGCTAGCACAAAAAGACGGCTGCTTGATATTGGTATGACTAAACCCTAGCCGCCACCTCTCTCCAAGCTACACCGGTTGTAGCGATCTCTCCCCTAGTCTCCCGCGCGGTACTAGCATATCGGCGAGAGGTGATTCCGTCCCTGTATATGTGGATGCTATAGAGGCATCGCTGCTACATCGATGCTGATCTTCTCCCTTAGAGATCGCCGGATTACTTCGTCTTCATCGCCGACGAACGAACGGAGCCAGGAGAAGCAGCAAAAGAACGCGCTTCATCAACTCTACTTTCACTGCCCGAGCATGTCTCGTGGTTCGAGGTAACGATCTATGATCCTATTACACGCATGGTTCCTAGGCTAACGGGGTAAATTTTTAAAATTAAGCGCTAGCGTAGCCTCCCTATATCCCAACAGTGGTATCAGAACCTACGTGCGTAGTGTTCGATCTGGATCGATCACATATAGATGATATGTGATGGAAATAGATTGGATCTATTGTTTTTGTCGTCAGATTTTTGGAAGTTCCGGGTATGACCCGAAAGTTTCGGACCGAAATAAACTTCGATATAGAATGTTATTTTCGAAAGTTCCGGTTGGACCGGAAATCCCGGGTCCGGAAGTTCCGGTTGGACCAGAAGTTCTGGACTAAAATAAATTCGTACAGAAGGTTATTTTTGAAAGTTTCGGTTGGACCGGAAGTTCTGGGCCAAAATAAATTCGAGTCAGAAGGTTGATTTCGAAAGTTCCGGCCCTGAGTCGAAAGTTTTGAACCCTTCGACCAGAAGTTCCGGGTCTTGGTTCAGTCACGTCTAGATTCTGCCTAACTCATTTTTGTAGGAAATGTTGTGACTGGTATGACCTTGCAAATGTATAAGATACAAGCATATAATTTTTATGGCCTGTGTGTCATGGTTAATTGCAACACAAGGCTGTTCAAATGTTGTACGACCTGCGCGTCGACATGTGATGCTTCTCCTCATGTAATTAGTATAGTGCTATTAGGTGTAATAGACTGATACAAGTTCATGGAAGCCTGAAGGGTGATGACTCGACGGACAGGAACCATGGAGATGGAGATCACCATGTGAAAAAGGATCATACTATGTCATAGTTAATATAATTGCTTGTGATGTCTACTTATGTTTCTGTCATACTATTCTTTCATGTTCCGTGTATGGTAGGCATCGTTACTGTGTTAGAATAGTTTCCCTCAGAAAATTAAGTATTGATGCTCTTTCTAATAGCTGCACCTACCAAGGTTCTCGATCATCGATGGTTGGTCTGCTAAAACAAGGTGCCGTCTTTTATCTTAACCAGTTAGGGTGGATGTCAGATAACCACATGAATAGTATTAATTTGCTTAACAAAGCTATCAAAATAGTTTTGGGTTTTGGGGCATGGAGTTAGGAGTCGGGCATTAGATGCTACCCCAACGAACAAGAGTCACATAGAGATGTGATTAGCAAAGACTTACCTATGCCACTAATCTTCTAGCAGTGATGCTAAAGCTCACTAGGAATTAGATGAATATGGATCTTGTCCCACAATGTGTCGTTAGAGGGAAAGTAATCATTTTATATATTGTGGCACATCTTTTATTTGATAGAAGATCAACATTGCATAGTGTTGAACCTTACATTTTGTTGTAGATCATGACACCTACTACTAAGAACACTTCCAATTTTAATCTGCGATCAATTCTTGATATGGAAAAGCTTTTTGGAACAAACTTTATTGACTGGTATAGAAACTTGAGAATTGTTCTCGAACAAGAGAAAAAGGAATATGTTCTAGAGGTCACCTATCCTGATGAACCAGCTAATAATGCATCTGTAGCTGATCGGTAGGCTTATGAGAAGCACGCCAACAATTCACTCGATGCTAGCTGTCTCATGTTTGCCAGTATGTCCTCTGAGCTTCGAAAGCAAGATGAGAACAGAGATGCCCATAATATGATTGTGGGACTCTGAGGCATGTTTGAGAACCACGCTCGGGTCGAGAGGTACGATACCTCAAAGTCCTTGTTTGTGTATAGAACTGGTTATTGGCAAAGGAACTGCAAGCTGTACTTGAAAGAACTCAAGAAGAAGAAGGAAAGTGAGACTTTCGCTTCCACTTCAAGTATAAATGTTATTAAAATTAATCTTGCTACTCGTCCAAGCGATTCGTGGGTATTTGATACCGGATCAATGATTTATACTTGCAAATCGTTGCAAGGACTGAATAGGACAAGAAAGTGTGCAAGAGGCAAATTGGATGTTCACATCGGCAATGGTGCAAAAGTTGCTGCGTTGGCCGTCGGTGTTTATTCTCTGTCGCTATCCTCAGGATTAGTTGTAGAATTGAATAATTGTTATAACATTCCGACCTTGGACAGAAACATTATCTCTTCTTCATATTTAGAGGAAGATGATTATGAATTCGTAATAAAGAAAAAGTATTTTTTAATATTTTCGAATGATATGTTCTATAGTGTTTGTCCATTGTTGAATGGCTTATATATTCTGAATCTTGAGGATACACATATTTATAACATTAATGCGAAGAAAGCTCGACTTAATGATTTGAATCGTACTTATATATGGCATTGTCGTTTGGGTCATATAAATGAGAAGCGTATGTAGAATCTCCATAGAGATGAGCTTTTGGAGTCATTTAATTTTGAATCATTCGACACATGTGAGTTAGGGGTGAAAGTGATTCGGATAGTTTTCGACCGAATCTGGAAAAACGGATTTGGATCCGGATTTTTTTATTCGGATACGGACACGGATACGAATTTTTTTCGGATACGGATTCGGATTTTTTTCGGATACAAATACGGATTTATTTTTCAGATACGGATATGATATCAATGATATCCGACGGATACGGATTCGAATTCGAATAATCCGGATAAATCCAATTCGGATATCTGGATGAAAAAGCCTATTCAGCCCATATAAATATTTAGTTAATTTTTGGCCCATGTAACCCCGAGGGCAGAGCGTCTGGCAAAAAAAACTGCTATCCAGCTTAACATCGACCGTTGGC
>KE371729.1:10998-23746 GCA_000418225.1 Zizania latifolia | reverse complement strand
AGGCCTACCGGCGTGCCACCCGTGCGCCTGCTGTCCTGCGAGTGTTTGTGTGAGACTGCGAGGGGCGCCCGTGCGGGATTGGAGAGTGCCGGCGTGCGGCTGCTGGCTGTGGCCTGTGGGATCGCGGCATTTGGGGGTTAGGGTTTAGGAGACGTTGACTGTTGACTGTTTTAGATGGGCTGTATGGGCTGTGGCATTTTGACTATTTGGGCCAGCTTGTTAAGCTCGCGAGCTGGCTCACGAGCAGCTCGAACTCGCTCGTTATAGTAACGAGCTAAAACACCAGCTCAGCTCGTTAGAAAAACAGAACGAGCCGAGCTGAGCTAGTCATGAGCTGAGCGAACTAATGAGCTACGAGTTTTCTTGCCAGCCCTAGGCGCGGGCATGGCCGCATGGGGACAACTGAGAATACGTGTATCGTGTTGCTCGCTTTGGTTTGGTTGACACGCAATATTCCACGTGATTTTCCTGTATTGTACTGGTGCCCTCGATTAAGTTCCAATACATATACAGAGCCAAAGAGTGCCGTGCAATATACTATATAATACAGGAAAAGAAGCTAGACTAAAATGAACTTTAGCGGGAGCTGTATTTTTTTGGACTCTTTAGAATGTACGATTTTGACAATAATTTTATGATAATTAAACTAATTCTTTTAATTTTTTTATGTTTTCTTAGTCTATTAATCTAACCTTTTATCAAAAAGCGCAAAGAAAGCGGTGTATTTCTTTTTGATAGCCAAATACACACTTCCAGAAAAGGCAAATGGCACACAAATCACGAAAGCAAGTCGACCCTAGCAGTGAAATGGGCCCCATGTGTCAGTGGGACATGCGCACGGGAACATACTTGGGTCCAGCTGCCCCTGCCCGCCCCTGAACACGTGGCCGCCCTTTTACCTTTTCGTCCGACTCTTTTTTCTTTTTAATATCCCATCGACTTATAGATATTTTTCTCTCTCTAATTTTTGTCGAAAAATTTGATAATTTCTCATCTGTTTCATATTTTTTTCATTCTAATTTAAATGTGTTAAATTAATAGGTTATCTTAAAAATAAAAAATTATCAGTTTTTAATTTTTGTTCCGTTTTTATTATTTAATTTTCTCCCTACCATCTCGTCCTGTTTTCTTCCCTTTCCGTTGGTTTGAATGTTTGATCCTTTGGCACTCAATCGCAACACAAGGCCAAGCGGCCCAAGCGTGCGCATTCCAATTCCCAGTTGTTTCGGTTTCGTGCGTGTGCGTGCATGGAGCTCTCCGGCGACCCCGCCTCGCCGGCGCCGGAGCCGCACGGGCAGCCGGAGGAGGGGCGGTCGCCGCGGGGGGCGGAGTTGTTTGAGGATGCAGTGGAGGGGTCTTCGACTGCCTCGGTGTCGCCGGTGGCAAGGCGCGAGGGCGAGGACGCCGCAGAGGCTTTCGCGTCTTCACCGCTATCAGCTTCGAGACCGCTGGCCGGAGACGAGCCGGCGACCGCAGAGGAAGTTGAGACCTACGAGCCACCGTCGGCGTCAGCGTCGGGGCTTTTGGCGACGGACGGGGATGAGTCACCGTCGGTTTTTGACACAGGAAGCGCCGCGTCGCCATCGGTTTCGCCATCGGAACAGCGTGCGAGGGTAGCGGAGGAGCATGAGAATTCGATAGACCCGGCCAGTCCGGTGGGGGCGGGATCGCCAGCGAGGGAGGAGACGAAGTCGAGGATCTCTTCGGCTCCGTCGTCGCCAGTGCTATCGGGCACGTCCACCTCGTCGTCGCCGCCGCTGTCGCAGATCAAACGGCAGGTGCGGCACGTGCGGTCCGGCAGCTTCCAGCGGTTCCGGCAGCAGATTCAGCGCGAGTGGAAATGGGGGACGATTGGGAGTGGAGGAGGCGCCGAGAGGAGCCCCAGGGAGCAGCTACTGCGGACGACAGTGAACATTGAGGCTATGGCAAATCAGAAGCGGCAGTGGTATCAAATCCACTCCAAGGCGCGGGTATAAAACTCTCCTGTTTTGTTCAATCGTGCTTATGATACTTGTGAATTTATATGCAACTTTTTTCTTAGCAGCGATTCGAAACTGATTTGAATGGATAACGCAGAATAGAAGCGATAAATCAATGCAAATTGCTTTAGTATTTGAGGGTCTGGTAGAAACGGGCAGGTTTACACAATGCCACAATTAGATGGAAGACAACAGCAGTCAGAGTGAGCTCTAACATTGATCTCCACCTATTTCAGTGCTTGCTGTAGGCATTTGACCAAAAGAGTCACTGCTCAAGAGCCAGATTGTCAAAGAAGATCAACAAATTAGTGAATTACTATACTGCAATGGTGCAATGTTGATATTTTTCATACTTTTAGCAAAGCAGTTAATGCATCATGATATTTTCTTGAGTCATAACCTGGTGCACTGAGTTGTACATGAGAGTATGTTCACAGAGCTGCCAAATTCAAACACCATATAGCGTCTAAGCTGATTTACATGTACATGAGAGTATGTTCACAGAAGTACTTCCCTAGAACCACAGAGAACTACCTTTTGTGTTGCAGTGCCCTTGTTTAGTTTCCCTTGTTAAAAAGCTGTTTATTTACATTTTTTGCAGGACCATAAGCAATACAAGGAACCAACAGCACTCTTTGAACATTTTTTGGTAGTCGGACTTCATTCTTATGCAAATGTTGGAGTCATTGAGGATGCATTTGCAAAAAAGAAATCTTGGGAATCTGACGTAGCACATTCAGAGATTTTAGATCTTAGAGAAGTCCAGTATCGTGGACCTATACCAACCATGGAACCACAGCCATGCTTCTTGGAGGAACACAAGGAATTCTTCTGTTTATATATAGCTCTGGTTTCATGGGCTCTAGAAACTCCTACCTTTTTGTTTATATTGGGACATCCAAAAAATGCTATCCTGATTTGGACTGTTGGGCTTGGCCTCTAGATTATAGTCTCATTTGCTGCTTTTGATAATAGTCTATATCCATTTATTACCCTTTTATTAATTAAAATATGATCAAAGAGCAATTTACTTGCAGATTCTTTTCAAGTATCCACCTGCAAAGAGAGCAGAAATTAGAGAGAGTGATTTGCCCTCATTCTGTTTTCCTGAGGGTGTAAAGGTTAGCTCAATAAGGTTTTTTTGTTGAATATATACTGCACTTATTGGTTTTTTTTAATAAAATTGGCAATTGATTTCTTAGTTAAATCTATCTTTAATATGGCAGAACAAGATCAATTGGTTGGATTGATATCTTCAGGGTGTTTTTGTTTAATTCAAATTTCCAGGCTCGCATAATAGAGAGGACTCCATCCATAAGTGATCTGAATGAAGCAATATTTGGGCAGGTGAGAATTAATTGTAGCAGGATTTGGGAAACCTCACGGTATTAAAATTCTTTTTTAAATCTGCTGGTCAATGGATAATCAGGGAATGGTTGTCATATCTCCACTGGAAATGTAAACATTCTTGTGGAGATTACATTACTATTCCATGTTTAGTTCCCCTTCCCGCAAACTTGACTCCATCATGCTTTCTTTCAAAGTATTCAACTTGCTAACATTTATAAAAAAATTTATATAGGAACATCTGTGTCGAGATGATCTGTCTTTTATTTTCTCCATGAAGGTTTGTTTATTTATTCCTTTCCAATATTCCTGGATGCTAGCATTCAAATTATTATATTACCCTTATTGTTGATTGTTGTTCATGACACCAGGTATCAGACAATGCACCATTATATGGTGTTTGTCTGCATGTCCAGGAAATAGTTCAGAGAGCACCGGGTATACTGGGCATGGTTTCACCACTAAACCCCACTTCCTACAAGCCAAGTCATTTCTTGGTTTCTGCACCACGTTGCTACTGTTTACTCACAAGACTACCATTTTTTGAGCTGCATTACGAGATGTTAAACAGGTTGGTTATCTTTTCTAAGTTCCAAGATTACTTTGGTTGCTTGATTTGTCTGACCTATTAACAGTTTTTTCCTGTAAAGATGCATAGTTTTGTACTTCCTTATTTCCTTTCTAACCAATTAAGCATATGGTGTCATTTATATGAACAGTATAATTGCTCAGGAGAGGCTTGACAGGATTACACAGTTTGCTAGTGAAATTGCTCTGGTAGAACCAGTTCCCTGTTTCATGAAAGAGCAAAATCAAGTAAATGAGGATTTTGAATCATCAAATGGGCTTTCTTACAATGACTGGACAGAATATGCTGTACCTGTCAACAGTATGTCAGGTCTTGTTTCTTCATCAGGACTTCAATCAGAGGGAGATGTTCCATCATATTCATTCAGGAGTTGGGAACCTAATTCTCCTGAAAGTATATTGGCTAGTGAGACTTGAGATTCTAGTTACGTAAGAGAACTCGATAAGGAAGGCAGGCATAATTTCCAACAATATGATGACTGCATATCAGAGAACTTGAAATCCCATTGTGATAGCTTTGGAAGAGCAAGTTTTACTTACGAGAATGGACGTACTTCCCCAGATTTTATGTCCACACATTATCCTATCTCAAGAAAAACTGGGTGTGCACAAAGTATGGAGTCTTTACACAGGTAACCCTGATAATTAGATGAAAAGATTCCCTGCAGCCATTGGGTGCAAATTATGGTCATCAGATCTGCTAGGTGTTGTATGGAATCATGAGATCTTTCAAATGAAGTTATTAATGACTGTGTTGGAATACATATCTTTTTGAAGTGAGATGTGCCTATTACTTCATGCTATTCACCTTACTCATTAAATGTTGTCTGGAATCATGAGATCTTTCAAATGAAATTATTAATGACTGTGTTGGAATACCTATCTTTTTGAAGTGAGATGTGCCTATTACTTCATGCCATTCGCCTTACTCATTAAGTGTGTTTATGGTTTCTGACAGTTTAGTCAAAGGTGCTGGGTCAGATGAAGAAGAAATAAATATGAAGCATGAAATAAATGATGATGAAAAAGTTATGGGATGAGCTAAGGTTTGTCTGACATTTTCAAGTTTTACAAAAGCCCGCTGATGGCCCTCGTTCTAATAATAGACACATTTTATATCTTAGGCACACAACAATGAACCCCTACAGATTGTTTGTGGCTACCATACTCTTGCTCTGCCACCTCGTGGTGGTGAACTTGTTTTCCACCCCCTTGAACATCTGCATCCTTTTAAATACTCCCGTCCTGGATTATCATTATTGGGGTTAGGAGACACAAATTTGGACAACAATTTGACTTCGATAGAAACGAATGAGGTGAATATGAGATCATTACAGATATGTTTTTGTTAAAGATGGCATGCTATCCCTCTGTTTTGGCATAGTATTTTCTGTACGTGGCAAATAGGGAACGTATAGCAGGCTATCAAACTATTTCCATGCTTTGTAATCTTTCCCAGTTATCCTTAATCTGGGCTATATAAATACAGATTGCCTCGAACTGTTTGTGCGTGAGCTGTGCCATATCTTCCCTGTTCTCTCTACGTTTGTAGTTTTGTAGTGTCATGCCACTGCTTCTCTAATCATGAAATTTTATTATTAGGCCAATGCCCGTTTGGCAGCTGCAGAAGAAGCTATTGCATTATCGCTATGGACTACAGCTACAATTTGTCGTGCTTTATCTCTTGAAAATGTATGTTGCACTCTCTGTTCTAGGTTTCACCTATTCAGTTCCATTGTTTGTGTTATATTCTCCCTTTTCCTGCTCTGCAGCCTGCATTAACTGTTAGCTCTGTTTATTCGTCACGGTTGGATAACTGTGCATAAAATCATTATTTTTCCCCTGCAGATGCTAAAATTATTTGCTGGGATTCTGTTGGAGAAGCAAATTGTGGTAATATGCCCAAATCTGGTATGATTGCTAGCCTGAGCTTTGTAACTATGTGCTCTGGTTTACTGGTATCCTTGTTCCTGCTGATTGTAGCACCTTCCTTAAATGCTTAACTGCAGGGTGTACTGTCAGCAATTGTTTTATCAGTTATACCGATGATAAGACCATTCCAGTGGCAAAGTTTATTGCTTCCTGTAAGTTCAATCATTTCCTTTTCAACTCTAATTTTTAAATAACATATTGGTAATTTCTGTTTTTTTTGGTGGGACCATGGGTGGGAGCCTGGGCTTTCATCTGATTGATTCTGCATTTTTTGGCGGCTCAGCTTTGCTATTTTTTTCTCATGTTTATCATGTATTATCATTTGCTGTAAGCATGGAGGATCTGTCTTGTTTGTGAGTGAATAACCTATATGAACTGGTGAAACAATCAAATTGCCTTTGATGGTAAATATAAAGAAATGGCAATTGCCCTTTCCTTTTAGATTTCAACTTCCGTCTTTTGGAGAATATAAATTGGTAAACGAAATATACAACTTCTGAACTACATAAATTGGATTTTGTAGAGTTGGTCGGTGTTTTTGTTGAACCCGGTTTCAACACAACTAGGACTGTTAACCTGGTTTCAATGTACTTGCATCAAATCTCACTGTGCTCCTAAACTGCTGTGCAGCTCTAGTATAAAAATGAAATTGTGAATGATGCAGCTTTGAACTTAGTGTAT
Source organism: Zizania latifolia (assembly GCA_000418225.1). Lineage (NCBI taxonomy): Eukaryota > Viridiplantae > Streptophyta > Magnoliopsida > Poales > Poaceae > Zizania > Zizania latifolia. The sequence continues at coordinate 17,219 of KE371729.1, read as the reverse complement.
GAAAAGTCCATACATTAACCAAATTAATAGCAGTGTAACTGTTGGACTGTGTTTTGTCTATTTGCACTTGTTGTCCAACCATAGGCATTTGTCTTATCTGGAAAAGATATATTCATGTCTAGACATGCTTTAAACATCCACTAAAAGAGTGTGATAGATCTGTAGTTTTCTCCCGTTCCTATTCTATTCTGAGGTACAAACAACTACTTTTCAGGTCCTACCGAGAAAATTGATTGATTTTGTTGATGCGCCCATCCCTTTCATTGTATGTTCTGAATGTTCTTTGAAGCACACTTATTTGGTCACTGCTATTTCAAGGAGTAATCACTGACTGCAATTGCCAGTTTGTGCATGTTACCAATCTTAACCGTGTTTGGATTTATTGTTAATATTAGCTGAAATTCTATAATCAATAGACTTATCTGTTCTTTCCTACAGGCTGGTGTCCAACATAAACCCCCTGTTATCAAGACGAAAGCATCTAATATTGTCAGAATCAATGTACAGAAAGATCAGGCAAGTGTTGTATGTTCTCCTATCTTGGGAATGAATGCTTAAATATTTTCTGTAAAAATTAAGGAAATATATACCCCTAAAAGAATGGTGTGGCGATGCCATCAACTCACCACCCCTTCCCCTAGTGCAATTTTATGGATTGCCCCTCATATTATTTTGATATCAAATTCAATATTTTTTGTTAAAGTAGCGAGAGAGTCGCTAGCTTGAATAAAGGAGAAAAAGGACTGAAGTCCAGCGTTATACAATAGTATGTAATACAAGTAGTTAGAAGAAAAAGAGCCTAGGGTATTCAGATAGGAGAAGGGGAAGAGAAAACAAGTGGATGACTAAGGCAGGAGGAAAAGAGAAAAAACTACTTAGTGGGGGGTGTTACGGTGAAGGTTGGTTTTTGTAGTGAGAAGAAATTCAGCTTCTGCAATGATCTTATTTATCCCTCTCATCTCTAGCAGCAGCAGCCACCGCCCGGCTATCCTCTCGATGGTATTTATCCCGTCATAGATCCGATCCATGACATCTTGATCGTGCCTCTCTCACTGATCATCGTACTATTGAGACTTCTATGGAGCTCAACGTTCACCTTTGACCGAATGAAGGTGCGTCTCTTTCCGATCCCACTCGCTATTGTCATCTTATTGGGAGTCTTGTCCCACTCAGCTCCACTATAGCCACCTCCTTCGTGGTACCACCTCTCGTTGCCTTTTCTTTCCTTGCTCCACCTCTTTGCATCTCTAGACATATTCTGATGCTACTTGGGCTAGTGATGTTTCTGATCATCGCTCTCTTTCTACCTATTGTGTCTTTCTTGGTGGTTTCCTCATTGCTTGAAAAACTAAGAAGCAGCTAACAGTATCTCGTTCGAGCACAAAGGCTAAGTTACGAGACATGACCCTTTTGACAACTGAGGTTACATGGTTGCGATGTCTATTTAAGGATTTTGGTGTTTTAGTTACCGTGCCTATTCCCTTGTTGTCTGGCAGCATAAGTGCCATCAGTATTGCCCATGATCTTGTGAAGCATGAGCTTACATGATCAGGTCATTGAGTTTTGGTACGTGCCCTCAGAGTTTTAGCTGACTGATTTCTTTACAAAAGCATAGACTCGGACACAACATAGATTTTTTCTCTCCAAACTCAATGTTGTTAACCTACCTTGAGTTTGAGGGGGTGTTAGAGTATATGCTAGTGCTTTGTCTTCTATTCTGTAATTTCCCATTGTATAAGGGCCTTTTGTGCATATTTTCCTCCTCTTCTGTACATGTGCAACTTTGGCATTCTGCCCCAAAATCAATGAATGAGAGTGTGCTGTCTTGAAACACTCAACTTTGTGGCAATCCAGCAATTTTACCCACTAGATCAATAAGAGTAAGCAGGAATTGATTTTACCCACTAGTGACACTTACACTAACTACACTCAAATAAGAATCTCTAGTTTCATATTATCATATATGTTCTGATTATCGAAGAACAAAACTCTGTATACTTATACTATATCTACTGTTGCATTATGGAACTCCTGGGCTGATCATGTCTGTTGTGATTTTTACTCGTGCAAGCAAGCATATGTGCTGTTGTTATTGAAGGAAAAGGTTCATACAAACTAATCGTTAGTAACTTTCGCAGGTCAAGACATGGTCATTACCTCAACTTCCACGTTTCGAAGAGCTTGTTTCTGATCTCGGTCCAATCCATGCTAGACTTTCATGCAAGAATGCATTGGCTAAGCGACATCCAATTTATAAATGCAATGAAGTTCAGGTAATAATATTATTTCTAATATGTGGAATGGGAATCTATCCTCTTTGGAGCCCATTCCCTCAGAAAAAATTTCCTTTGCAGGTCTTCATCATGTAAAATTGTCAATCGTTCTTTTTAGATTTTTGGATAAAGATGGAAAATATTTCCCATGCATTACAGCTAGCTTGGATTTCATTGCAGGCTGAGGCAGCCTGGCAGTTTTTGAATGTCATGAAATCCTACTTGGAATCACTATGTTCTGACTTGCGCTCTCATACTATCACCAATGTACAGTCAAATAATGAAAGGGTTAGCAACATAAACACTGTTTTTTGCACTTCAATTCTTGAAAACAGCATAAATCGAGTGAATACTATTTCTTCTGTCTGATCAGGTTTCTTTGCTCCTGAAAGACAGTTTTATCGATTCCTTCCCTTCAAAGGATCGACCATTTGTAAAGGTACTTGTCAGTTAAGTTCTTAAACTGTGGCCATTTTTATCTATGTAAAAACACGTTGTTATGAAATTAGCAGAAATTTAAGTTGTGTATGGACACTTGGATGGTAAATCCCTATCCCAGAATTATGATATGTTGTAGGCACGCGAGTCTTTCTCCACATCTCAGATCTTGTTGATATGAGAGCTTTTAAAAGTTGCAAATTTTATGTGAATTCTTGCCTCTTTGCTGTTTCTAGTCCTAGATCATTCCTAAAAGAAAACCTAGGTTATTGGCTAGATTTTTTCCTTGAACCAGAAGGGTAGGAGTACAAGTATCAATACATAAACATGCCTTGGTATATAGAATTTTCTTAATGAAATGAAACTTGTAAGGATGATAGTGCTTTATTATGTATGTGTTTCATCTACTCATCTTTCTTTTTTTTCCTCCGTGCTGTTAGTGTTATGTAAATTCTCATGACTTTTAGTGCTTTGCAGCTCTTTGTGGAGACGCAGATGTTCTCTGTCTTATCAGACTCTCGACTTACAACATTTGAAAATGAACTAACATGAAAAGGTTTGCTCCAGTCAGAGACCAAAGCACCCAACACCAGGTTTGCGGTAACAATTTCTTCCGGTGCTATCTTCTCATTTTTGAATGGTCGGGCAGTGGGAAGAAGAGGCAATCCGACCAAGCATGGAGGATTAGAGTCTGTGTAAGCCCCTAGAAGTTTCCCTTCAATGCTGGAGTTTATGCGTAAGAAGAATGAATCGATAGCCCAGGTATGAAAAATATGATGCAACCCAGTCTTTTAAATGGGATGCACCTGTCCTTTGGGAGGTATATACAGGATGGAAAAAGAAATGTTTCGATGCTGTATACCGTTGGGTTTTTGTCCGTAGTCCTTCTCTTTGTTATACAAATGAGCGAATTTAGTGAAAAGAGCCCTGTAAATAAGATAACCTTATTCATTGTATACTTGTTTCTTATTCAGGGTATGTTTTTGTTGATCTATAGAAAAAATGCTATGAGCTAGGAGTTATTACAAAGCTGTTATGATCTCTATAAAATTGTTTAGCTGTGAATATGTGGTAGATCGATTTCATTAAGCTCAACAAAGAATATAATAAGCTGAGGTGAAATGGTTAAGGGATCAGACAACGTAAATTGTGATGTTGTGAAATTTAGGGTCCGTTTGGTTCGATGGATATCCCTGGATAGGATAGGGCTATCCCATCGTCCTATCCCATCCAGTTAGCTGTTTGATTGGAGGGCGAAGGTGGATGGGATGATCACTGAGAGGAATATTCCTTCAATATGCTGGATAGAGGGATTCAGGAAATTTTTTTGAACGAGTCCATCCAGTATTGGATGAGATGATGTGTCATCTTCTAATTGGTTATGATGCATTTAATTTTTCGTTTATAAATGTTTAAATGATTTTTCGTCCTAAATTATTTATCCAATTTATGATCTAATTACATCATTATATTCATTATAATCATTATAATTTAATCTATAAAATAAGATCTCATATGATTATATTTTTGTTAAAAAATATATTTGACAAATGGGCTTTACTAAATTTATGCTTATCTCATCTAAGTTATATATACCTAACTAAATAAAAAATTATCTCATCTCATTCATCTAACCAAACACCTGACATGTATCATCTTATCCAGAAATCCATGGATGGATGGGATCCCATCCATCCTCGCCACCAAACCCAACGGACTCTTAGTGGACAACTTTTATTTTGTACTATTAAAAAAATTGTCGTGTTTGAAAATGTTGGCTTTATCCGATATTTGTTTGGTTTAGTTTTTAGTTTTATCTGTTTTCAAACCAACAAGGTTGGAAAAACTTTGTAGTGACCATATCTCGTGTTACGGTTTGAGTTGTGCACGAGAATGCAGAAATTATGATATTGTTCCAGTAACAGTTTCCTGTGAGCCATCACAAGTTCACCGATCCTGTATTTTGGCAGTAAGTATTACTAAATCAGTTTTGCTATTCACAAGTTGTTGGAAGAGTTGTTGTAAAACATTTCAAACCATTGTTACTTTTGAATAACCTTGCACACGACAAAGCATGGACATGGTGAATAATCTGTACCAGGGACTTGTGATCTGCATGAGTATACTTCATCTCAATTTGCAAAAGCCAATGGCTTCTGAAACAGAATCGACTAGTCACTCACAACTCACTAGACACTAGTCGACAACAGCCGCGTGACAAAATACCAGCTTGGTGATCATTGCACTGTAGCACGATAAAGAGCTCACCTAAAAAATGATAGGTTTATGTTACTGTTTCTGTTAAAAATAGTCTTTTTTTGGAAACTAGGCACATGTCTTAGACGATCACGACCGCGGCGTGACTCGAGTTTGAACCGTATGCATTAGGCATATCATCAGAGAGGACAGCCTGGTAATCATTAGACCATGACGTTGTTTCATGAGCTTAATACTCTAAAAAGCAGACAATGAGTATGAGGAGCTTAATAATCTAAAAAGCAGACAATGAGTATCTAGTTAATAAAAATACGAAAAAACTAACTAAGGTTCTTGAGCTTTGGAATACTAGTTTATTTGTAGATTCTATATCAATTAAATTGTTTAATATAAAATAAGAATCTATATTATTTGGAGAACTACATATCATGAGTATAACTACAGTTGCCGAAATCTCCCTCACGTAATGCCCTCGTATCATCAACTAATCCTCACTGGTATTGCCTTACACAGAGAACTCCTATCCTAACAAGAAAAAAGAAGACACTCAGGATCTCCATCTCTGAGCCCCAACAGAGTCTTCCATGTACACAAGAAACCAACAATACCAACGTGTGTCTCATTGCAGTTTGCACAGAGTATCCAGTAGTGGACACGTACGAATCTACCGTTCGCTGCATAGTTGCATTTGCAAGCCTATAAATACTGTGCGCGAGCTAGCCAATGCAACGCACACGCAGCAGTAAGACGGTAATTAACCACTTGTCAAAGCGTACGAACACGCAGGCGAGGAAAGGATTGATACGACCGTACGATGGATCGGCGAGCTAGCCTCTCTGGCCGGAGCGTCCGCGTGCAAATCCCGGACCAGCTGCCGACGCTGTTCGAGCCGCAGAAGGCCATAATGACGCCGCACATCCGAGCGAGCGTCGACGAGGACGACGAAGACGCGGTGCCGCCGGAGCGCCGACTCACGGTGCTGGCTCTCCAGCTCGCCGTCCTCGAGAAGGCGGCGAGCCGACTCGGCACGCTGGGCTTCATCTGGGCGACGGTCGTGCTGCTCGGCGGCTTCGCCATCACGCTCGGCCGCACAGACTTCTGGTGCATCACCACGTTGCTGCTCGTGGAGGGGGCACGCATCCTGGGCCGCAGCCACGAGCTGGAGTGGCAGCACGAGGCGACGTGGCGGCCGCCCGTGTCGTGGGCGGTCGGCCGTGTCTTGTACTGGTTGCAGCTACTGTCCGCTTCGGCGTGCGTCGCGCTCTCGCTCGTCCGCCTCGTCCACCGGCACTA
>KE371728.1:0-11096 GCA_000418225.1 Zizania latifolia | reverse complement strand
CCTCAAGGATGATAAAATTCCTCTTTTATAAAATGAGATAAAATGATTTAACAACCTTCTTCGAAGTAGAGTAGGAGAGAACTTTATCTGTCCTAATGTAGTTTTGTAAGTTTTTTTGAAATTCAACCAAGAAATATAATTTTGGATAAAAAATTGATTATTACAAAAAATCATTTTTCGAATACATTACCTAGATTAAAACCTTTTAGCCCTGCCGTCATATCTACTTGACAAGAGAATATATCCCACGAGTTAGAAAATCATGGGTTGGCAATATCAATTACCATGCCAGATTTATTTAAAAAACAAGTTACTGCAAGACGTCTTGTTTTCAAATTCAATTAAACTCCCTGTAACCATACCTGTCTCGATACGTTCAGTTCTCCTGTGCAAAATCTGTGCGCAGTGACCGGGACCGGTACAATTCCAAGCTCGTCTTGCAGTTGTATCACGCTGACAAAATACCCATCAAAGTCAACTTTGTTAGATTAGATGGCACCTGAACACGCATCAGAGAACCAGAAACTCCCAGAAAAAAACCCACATTGGCAGATTGCAACCACAAAGCTGCCGCAAAACACCTCCCTCGCTGTTAGTACCTCTGCAAGACTGCAACCGAACCATATATCACTGCATGGTTTTCAACACTTTAAACATCATGTTCTACAGTTCTAGCCTGACAGATACTATATGTTATGGGAGAAAATATTTTTTACTCAATTACAGTGGTAGCAAATATGAGTTCACAACTTCATGCACTGCAATATTTTGAGCTCGAGCTCATGCACTCGCAGACTTGCAGTCATAGTGGAGGTCCCAGAAATCTCTCATCACTGCCCCCTCTTCAGAGGGACAGCAAGAGAGGGAGCTCAGGTGCTGCTGCTACTCACTCCAATTTTCTATGTCCAACTCCTTGCACAAGACAGGTGCTACAAGCTCACTCCAAATATCAGCTCAAAAAACCATAGGTCCATAGCACAGCTAGTAACTTGTGTGTTTGAGAGGTAGAGACAGGGGCCACGAGCTGTCGAGCTAGTCCATGCATGGCCGTGAAGCCTGTGAGTTGTGCCAGCCTCCGGACAGGTCTCCTTGACCTCATTGGGGGAGGCCTTGCCCTCTGTTGTTGTGTAGATTTATTAGCGCCAGTGTAGCTGAAAGTTCCAAGGTGGAATGGACACACAGCTCAATGGAACAGGATGAGACTCTGAACTCAGAAGAGGTTGTTGTTTGCATCAGTGATCAGTTTGTGAATTTTTTTTTTTGTGTGTTTGTGTGTCCCTTTGAACAGTGTATCCCTGATTCCCTGACATTCCATCTATATGAAAATCGAAATATGGATGTCTGAAGCCTGAAAAATGATGCTGGCAGCGAGGCTTCCTTGACCAGCGTTGTTCTTTACCTAATGCTGTAGCTAGTAGGAACAGGTAACATCTATTTAACTTTAATTCGTTTTCATCTTTATCGTCTCTTTGCTAAATATAATTTGTTTAATAATTTTTAGTTAATTTTTTATATTTTTCTTTGGTGTTTAACATTATTAAATAAATCTACTTCTCATAAATACATGAAGAATAAATAAGTGGCAACTAAGATCCTCTTGTAGACAACTTATAGCTTAAAACCATTATCTTGTTTCTTGGTCAAACAAGCACAACAGATCAGGTGCAAATTCTCCAGCTTTCCGTGTTTAATATGAAGTGATGATTTCGTTGTTCGAACCATAGATGGATAAAGGGAAAGATGATAATTTTTGTGTGCATGTGTTTGCATAATTTTATTTGTGGCAGTGCTCTAAACGATGAGCATTTTGAGAGATTTAAGAGTGCAGAGTTTGTTCAAGAGGATGTGGCATTCAATAGATATGGACAATAGTGCACATGTAGATAATGGCACTATGAGTCAAATTCGTGATGTCATTGCTTCAAGTTTGGTAGCGTGAGGGTGAATGGCTACATGATGTGCTACTTTTAATAACTTGCGAATAGTTGTGATGGCAAAAAAAAAATACTAGTCAAACTTCACTTAATTTGAAATGGTGCTTCCAAACTAACATAAATTAATATTCTCTATTTTCTACTCTTATTTTAATACTAAACTACATAAAAATTATCTCAAATAATGCTATTATCAATTAAATATCAAACAAAACGAGTTTAGGGTAATATAATATTGTCATCATACTACATAAATAATAAACTAATATTTTAGAAGACATTTAGAACATGAGCTTAGAGCTTTTTAGACAACAATTTATTTAGGTTATTTAGCTTAAGATGACTTGTGAACAGGCTAAAACTTTCTAGAAGGCTGCCTAGATTATTTAAGTTAATTTCTCAATTTTTGATAAGCAAAAAATGACTTACTCCCTCTATCCTAAAACGTAAAGTTTTAGAATTGGACACATATATTAAGTAGTTAAGAAGACAATATTATTCCCTTCATGTGGGTGAGTGAAGTCTGAGAGTGGTTGTGTGAAATAATGAGTAATTAAGTACACGGGTAGTATGTATATTGTAAAGGTAATATTATTTTTTACATGTATTAGTTTGTTATATTTAGAATGGATTTGAACCGTAAAGATTGCTATATTTTATTATATATGAGATATACTCTATAAGGAATCAGACAGAACTCTTAACTGGACTTTCCAGACACTACACCGCTACTAAGGGCCCGTTTGGTTACAGGGGCTAAACTTTAGTCCCTGTCATATCGAATGTTTAGATATTATTTTGGAGTATTAAATGTAGACTATTTATAAAACCCATTCATAATCGGTGGATTATTCGCGAGACGAATCTAATGAGCCTAATTACGCCATGATTTGACAATATGATGCTACAGTAACATTTGCTAATCATAGATTAATTGGGCTTAATAGATTCGTCTCACGAATAATCCTCCGATTCTACAATTATTTTTATAATTAGTTCACGTTTAGTCCTTCAAATTGATGGCCAAGCATTCGATGTGACACGGACTAAACTTTAGTCTATAGAACCAAACGCCCCGTAATACTAGTGTTGACTTCTGACTTCCGGAGAGACAAATATCGATATCAAGATCATCGTTTGGACTACACTACACGCTCAAAGCACCGAATGATATTTTCCGGTAAAGCAAAAAACACACGCTCTTTGCACGGCTAGAACAGTGGAACATGGCAACACAGCAGCAGCAGCCAGCAGCTGTGGTTGTGCAAAAGCTGAGACGTCGCGTACACCGGGCGAGCGGCGAGCGGCGTGCGGCGTGCGGCGGAGGAAGGAAGGCGAAAGGCGCAACCTTTTTCTCAGCAGTTTGTGGCTCGTGGGGGCGATGAGTGACTAGTGACTAGTGCGACCTGACGGCTCACGGCGTACAGCAAACGGGCACTGAGTTGGCCGTGCTGCCGGCCGTATGTCCTCTCCACCTCTCCACTGAAACCAAGAAACCAACTTTGCTGCCTGTGACTGACCGCTCGCACATCACCTTAACTGCTGCCCTTTTTGCGTTTTTTTTCTTCCCCTCAAAAATAACAAAAAGGATCACAGGGTAACAGGGATTTTTCAACCATCTTTTAATATGAAAATATAAAATACTGGATTTGTCGAAAAGTAACAGATTATTCTTGAGTACAAAACAGAGGTTTTCTCAATTCATTCGTTGTAATTGAATATAGCCCTACATATACATATAATTATTCATCGTATTATACATGATATTAGTTCGTTTATTTTTCTTAACTTATAATATTTTTCACATAGTTCAAATCCTTTTTAACGTTCAGCTCAACCAAACGAATGCTAAACAGTACTCTTTGTTGAATTTTAACTCCATAGGCAGAGAACAATTGGGCTGGTCAGCTGGGCCAACACCAGTGCCGAGAGTGGGTGGGCCATGCATGTCAGTCACCCACAGCGTCGAGATCAGTGACCACAACAGGTGAAGATTTCTGGTTAATCCAAGGAAAAGAAGATTTGAGATCCTCGACGGTTTACAGAGAGCTCTCCGCATCATTCGATTGAGATTCGATGATGGTCGGAGGAGAGCTTCGTATGTGATGGGACTCACTTCACAGTAGTCAGAGGAAGTTCCACACCGTTAGATCTACACTGAACGGCTTAGATAGATGACTACAGAGGACGGTCGGTCTCCAAAGTAAGAGGAGCTGGGTCACAGAAGAAGCATTGCTACCAGGATCCAAATCGCGATTTGGAAACGCGCCGCCGCCGGCCGGCGATCGTCTTTGGACGTGGCGACGACGACCGGCCACCCAGAGAATAAGTTCATAATCCCGCCCGAAAACGACATTAACGCCCAAAGCAGACAGCTTTAAGACGCATTAAGGTCCGGCGAATTAACCTGGAAATCACGTCCAAATCATGCCTTCTCTCTCTACAAAAAAAATCCACGGATCGTCCAATAATCACCTGTAACTACATACGGATCCACCGGCCGATCTAACCGTATTTATCAGCACGATACGGCGCAATGAATTTTGTTACGGTTTGGGTATTTATCAGCCGTTTTTTATCAGTTCATTTAATCTGTTCGTGGTAAAATCTAAAATCTCCCTCTGGATTCTGCGTTTTCCCGGTGTCATGCATCTGTTTGGCAGCAATGGACGGTGGTGGTGGTGCCCGCCAAATTAATTATGCGTTTATGGTCGAAATTAGAGAACTTTTAATATGAGTATCTGTTTTAATCCAATGGTAAAAAGTAATTTATATTGTTATCTCAATTAGTAACAGTAGGAAATAATAAAAAGATATAATTGTCCTAAAAATAAGTGATGCATAAAGATAAAATTATAAATTTTTACAACATGTAAAACCCTACCAATTTGGACCTTTTGTCTAGCTAGGCTAAGGATCGTGAGAGAAGAATAACGATTATACCTAAAATATAATTAATTAAAAATACCAATTTATTCTTTTAAACTGATGGTCAAGATCAATTCTATTTATAGTACAAAACTATGAGTAAAATATACCATAAACATGTTTCGAAATTACAGCCGGTTGGAGGCTCAGACCTAGAGAAAAGATATCAGTGGGTATTCACATTCCATGGGCAAGGATTTAGCCAAAAGATAAAAGCAAATACTTAACTAAAAACCAAAAACCACCCCAGCCAGAAGCTTCTTTTTTATGCCTCTTCTGCATTCTTGCCCTCTCTTTATATCGAATCTCCAAAACTCAATGGTTTAATAGCTAACTATACTTACATGCCTGCTACTTCTCTATTTTCTAAATTTTTGGTGTTCGATCTCCTACCAACCTAGACCTAGAATCCCTGTACCAGTCCTTGCCCGTGTCAAGCCAATTGGAGTTTGAAGGAGACGAAAGAGAGTGGTAGGGGTAGATTGGGCATCAAGAGTTGTAAGAGACAAACAAGGTATATTGTGTTAGGGCTCCTTGATAGACAACAGGAAGAAGGACAAGAATGTAAAATTAGAGCAGAGAGGAAGAGGGAATAGAGAGGAGAGGCGGTGCAATAAGGCCATATAGTCCTCGATGATATCAGAGGCATGCCGATGTGGTAGCTAGTCACATGTGACACATGTGGGATAATGTTATGGTAAACAAGCCAATTAGATTTGAAGAGATAATTAAAGACAACGATGGATCCACTGATAACATGAGTTATCAGATACTAGTGAGATATGATATAATAGGGTCTCTCGTAGAAGAAAAGGAAGAAAGTGGGCATGAGAAGTTAGACTGCAGTGGAGTAGGACAGGAGGACAAGATGGTGGTAGAATAAGGTAGTGTAAGTCTAACTAGATTTAGAGATTTATCGACAAGACATTTTGTATGCGTGTAAGCATGATAGTTGAGAGGTGACAAATGCATGGACCCCTAGTGTATTAAGCCTATGTCGTTCTAAGGTAGCTTTATGTATTGTAATTGTTATGATATGGAGGTATGGTGAGGGTGGCTGCAATTGTAGAGATGGGGAATTTAGGCTCTATGAAAGGGCATCACATATTTGATAGAGGGATGTAGGTGGTTAAATTTAGACATATATGATACATTTAGAAGGTGTTTGGTTGGGCTCATTTTAGTCCGTATCAAATTACAGAGTTAAGAAAAATTTACACATGTTTGTTTGGATTGGGCTATAATCAGGTCTAGAAAAACTGTTAACGAGCCTAATGTAAACAGGATTACAACCCAAAAAGAAAAAAAACCTTCCTTGCGCACGCTGCCATCGCTGCCTTCTTCGGTTCCTCCACGTGTCTGTCCTCGCGCGTGCCGCCAGCGGCATTGCTCCTCACGCGCCACCCACGCTCCTCCTCGCACGTCGTCAGCATTGCTCCTCGCGCGCGAGCCGCCAAGTAGCGGTGCTCCTCATGCGTCGCCAGCTCTCCTCCTCGCGTGCGTCGCTAGCAGTGCTGCTCCTCGCATGCCACCAGTGCTGCTGCTCCTCGCCGGTGAGCGCCAGATCTAGAATTTTCCCTTTGGTTGCTAGCCTAGCTTCTCTTTTCAGATCTGAAATTTTCTCTTGTTGATCACCAATTTGTTTGAAGAAAAAATTGGAGGATCCACTACCGGCAATCAGCTAATATAAAACTCGCAGCATAGCTTAGCTCATGACCAGGGCTGACCCTAAGGGGGCCAGCGGTGCCACCGCCCTGGGCCCCCACCTCCCAAGGGCCCCCATATATACATACATATTACTACAGCGGCTACAGTCCACAGGCCTCCGGTCTTCAAACCTCGAAATGACACAAGCACGAAGCGGCAAGCTTCAATCTGTCAATCGAATCTAGTGCCTAGCGCGCAGCAAAGAAACCGTATAATTACTAGTGCATGCTTGATATTAGACTGACCAAAGAGAGAAAGGATTAGAGAAGACAATGACCACGCGTGCCGCGGCCTGCGTGCAGCAAGCACTGCAGCCGTACAGGACCTACATGTGTTTTGTGAGTCTTATGTACTAAATTACAAATGTAGTAATGCTTATGCTGGTTGGCTTGTTGCTAATCCTAAAAATCCTAATGTTTATTTCATTTTTAGATTTTTTTTGCTAACTATTTTTTCTCTAATGCACACCACAGTCAATGATTTCGTATCAAGGAACGTTAGAAGAAAATTTTGAGGTAATTTAACAATTACACATTATTGTATATGAATATTGTTTTTAAATGTCTTTTAAAACCGTATATCGGTAAGATTTAAGATATATACATATATAAATTTGAGTATTGTATTATTATTATATTAGTATAGGGCCTCTAAATTTTAGCTTGACTCAAGCCTCCAAAATCTTAGGACCGGTCCTGCTCATGGCTAGGCGCTCATGGCTAGGCTTAAGATTTCACTACCATTCTTTCTATCCAAACGCCTTAATTGATTTCATTGCCCTTAACAGCGGCAACCAAACAAATCAAGTAATCAGTCCGTTATAAGACAATACCTCTATAATTCCATTTCAATTGCGTTTGTGTTACTATTGTTTGAACTAAATAGCACTTAAGTGTAAGGATCATATAATATCAAACAATTCACATAGTTAATAACGTGGGAACATAAGTCGCACGTAAGGAGTTTGATCGAGTAACAAAATAATTGGCGTAAAGAACAAATGAGAATCGTGGAACACCGAATAATTCACGGAATAGTGTGGGAGCAAGTCACACGTAAGGATTTCAGTCTACAAAAAATCCAAACGTTTTATGGTGGCAAATTAGTCGTGCCATTGTTTTACTTGATTATATCGACAGACTCCTGGATTTCAGAATCGAAGCCCACTTTTTTCCCTTTTGATGACAGAATCGTGAAACTCCTGGATTGTTCGTGCATGCGTGCGTGCTTGGCGCATTCGCCCTACGAGATTAGCGAGGCAATCGTCTGCTCAAACGACCAGACGCCGGCGGCCGCCGCCGCGTCGTACAGCTGGCTGAGCGCGAGCGCGCGGCGTGCCGCGGCCAGACGGCGGCTCAGGGCGGCTGCCTCGGCGCGAAGCCCGGCGTTGGCCACCCGGACGAGCGCCACGCGTCGGCGCGCGTCGCGCCCGCGCGCCGCGAGCTCGCGGTTGCAGCGCCGGAGGCGGTCGGCGCGCTCCCGGAGCTCGTCGAGGTGCTTCTGCTTGCGCGCGCGAGACCGGCGCGCGGACTCGCGGTTGGAGATCTTCCGGCGGAGCCGCCGCTCGTCGGCGTCCGCCTCCGTCCCCGGCGGGTCGGCGGCTGGTGGGGCGTCACGTGGAAGGACGGGTGATCCTGCGGCGTCGAACCCGAGCACGGTATGCGGTGACGCGACGAAGGCTTGCACCGGTGGGACCGGAAGAGGTATGAATGGCATATTGGTAATTACGAGCCTATAAGATGGGCACAGCGGGATTGAGGGAAAAGGGAGGGAAGAAGTGAAGGGCTGGGGTACTTATAGATAGTTTAGGAGGGGCATTTTAGGTATTTCTTAACTCAAGGTCCATAATGATCTCTTTTAAGAGAATGTGTTAACCTCCTAATTTTTTCATTTCGAATTATGCATTAGTCAGAAGTACATATCAATTTATAAATGATAAAAATTTTGTGTAAACATTTTCATGATTTCTTACATAATTTTATTGGCATCTTTTTATCAGAGTAAGTGCTTGGATTGAATATTTTGTACATGCCAGGTTTCAAATGGAAATGATCTTTTCAACTTAGGTTGTGTTTCAAAGCCGTGAACTGATGATTTGACTCTTTAATTAAACAGTTTAGGATTTAAACAAACAAATTGATAATCAACTTTAAAATATTATTTATATTTTCATATGTAATTTTTAAAAATAAATTATACTGTTCAAAAGTTTGAAATATAAAAACCTCTACGCCTTTTTGAACAGTAGTAATGATCAAATAAAAACTGGGGCAGCGGCCGGTTTTATCAAGTCAAATATCTGCCTAGCTCTTCTGCTTGGAATAATAAGGATAATGCAAAATTTTGCGAAGTTTTTGCCTCAAACCAAATGATAGCTACTAGGATAAGCAGGCAATTTTTTGTTTGACACAGCGTCAAACCAAACACACCGTGTGTGGGTCTTCTCAATTGACTGTAGCATGCGCCGTATTATATTTGTCAAACTAGTTTTTCCATTTTAATAAACTAAATTGGGTGGGTAAGGCCAATAAACCCGTGTAAACAAGGATAACATATTTTATATATAGTTATTTGGATTGGTGTTTTATTCCTATGGTATCTATGGTATATCCGCAGGACAATAGTTTAAAGATTTAGTAGAAGATATAATCATATAGATCACTAAATGTTCTATGATATGTAAGTTATATTTTATTGTTTAAGGATATATTAACCGATTCGGTCATTGTAAATGCTAACTCGTATATTTAAGGTGAAGCACATGGTCTATAGAGGCATCACAATCTAATAGCGAGACATCAAGCAACCAAGACTTGTAGTCTCATTAAGTCATCCTACTCGAGATATCATATTACTACACCGTATTACTTTTATCGGTTAGGTCAATATAAACGTAAGAACAACATGTTTGATATTACTATCTCTGAAGAAGCCTAAACAAGTATAAACTATATGTGTATCATGTCAATCAAGGTAGGCAAATAATTCTATTGTCTCTACTCGTCGTATATTCCATCCACACATGGTGTATTGAATCTATATTAATAAAAACATTTAAATCTGGAATTTTTATTTTACAAATCAGTTGACATTTTTTATTTTGGTATCCACTACATATACCATGCTACGTAAATAATTAATGTATATTCTTGTTATCCGGACATCCACCACAATTAATCAATGGTTTAGAGTTTTTTCCTTTGTCCCCCAATTAACATGGTATTAACAACTTTTAGGTCTTGAGAACAATTTGATGGCCAATTTTCTACTTTTATTCTGAATAATATAGCTGATAGATCCATATGATATTCCTTCTTTGTCTTTGTCCACCAAAAGACATGCTACATACAAACTAAAGATGCAACTTTGCAAAAACAATATGAACCTCTTGTGAAAGAGATATGCTAAACCACTTGACAGTGGACAACATGTTGTACGTGTTAGTTGATCCCTCACAAGGAAACCCATTTTAATTAGAACGTTAATGCACACAGAATCTAGCGCTAGTTGCCGCGATGTCACCGATCATTAATCAGTGTCAGGGCACGAGGAAGAAATAGACTTGTATCATATGCTTTGATAACCTTACATACACTGGGAAAATTTTGATATGGCAGCTGTCTCACTTTCTCTAAAGCTAGGCTAGCCTCCTCCTTTCGGCCAAAGCGTCCTTAATTAGATCATGCATGCTCACTTCACCCCAACATTTGCATCAAGTGGACTGCACTAGAGATCAATTAGACAACAAATTAAAGATGTCGTCCGAGATGCATGTATGATCATCTAGTGCTACTTTTGAACGCATGGATTTCAGTATTTCACAAAAAATGTATATTCATAGTGAGTATATTTCACTATCTTAGGGGAACAATTTGCTTATTTGGAAGATTCCTAGACCGAAATCTCATCCCTTTTGGTGCTCTTGCACCTGAACACACACGCACGCACAACCAGTTGGCTTAAGTAATATTGCCTATGGCTTGAATATTAGCTAGCTAGGTTACTTAACCAGACTGCAAATCCTGTTGGAGCTTGCAAAGGAGATGTGTTTGAGCTGCAACGGACAGGCCATCTGCCAAAGAAAGATTGCAAACTTGCAAAGGACAGATGGCATCATTCCAAACCTATATGGCTTGCCTACATTGAGTTTAAAGATTATTCCTGATATATATACCACTGGTTGTCTCACTGACATGTGGGTCCCGGGACCACAGGAACCACATGTCAGTGAGACAGCCAGTGACACGTATGGAACCGAGTGAACTTTCAATGGCAAATATGAAACTTTCTCTTGAGTTTATGCATGTTTGGTTTGGATTTTACAATCAGTATATTATCTATAAATATAAAAGCTAAAGTAAATGGTTTAATTCAACAACTCAGATTCGTGAAAAACAATAGATTCATACAACGTAAAATAAAAGTTGTCTAAAGCTATATTTAACAAATTCTTAAACCACTAAAGTTAAACATAACTACAAAGTTTTATGATAATTTTCTACCATGCAATATTTCGTTTATTTTTCT
>ASSH01051613.1:0-23764 GCA_000418225.1 Zizania latifolia | reverse complement strand
TGCCATGAAGAAAAGCATTTTTAACATCGAGTTGATGAATGTGCTAATCACGGGCGAGGGCCAGAGTCAAGACAGTGCGCACTGTGACAGGCTTGACAATAGGACTGAATGTCTCATCATACTCGATGCCGAGCCGTTGGGTGAAGCCGCGAAGAACCCATCGTGCCTTGTATCGTTCAAAGGATCCATCAGAACAAAACTTATGATGGAAGATCCACTTACCTGTCACCACGTTGACACCAGGAGGACGCTGAACAAGGTCCAGGTGTTATTGGATTTTAGGGCATTGAACTCGTCAGTCATCGCAGCACGCCAGTGTGGGTCGGTCAGTGCACTTCTAAAACTGGTCGGGACAGCAGACAGTTCGGTGACATTGAGATTGAGATGGTCAACAGGCTCGCGGAGGCCTGTTTTACCACGCGTCTGCATTGGATGCGCGTTTACCGTGGGCTGAATAGGCGTGCAGCGCAGGTGGTCGGCGGTGGTGGCAGCGCCGGCTCGGCTGGCAGCGACCTGCGACGTGCAGTCGGCAGGGGCAGTCGGGCCAGCACTGCTCATGGCGCCAAGAGAGGCATCCATCCTGGCGTCGGAGGCAGCCATGTGGGCCGGAGGGGCATGCTGCCCAGGAGCATCAGGCTGCCCAGGAGACATGGCCAGAACAGTGCTTGGCGTAAGGGGTCCGGCCAGCAGTTGTGGCCCAGGAAAATAGCCGGCAGTGATGGCCGACTGGTGGTTAGGTGCAGACATGGTGCGGCCAGTTCTGCTGGCAGCGACCCGCGGCAGAGAGCCAGCGAGGGCAGCAGGACCAGCCACATTTTGTTGCGCCGAAGGAGGACCTGCAAGGTGAACAGGCAACACCGATGAATCGAGATCATCTGATAAAAACTCGAGATCATCTGGTGAGGACCATGAGGATGCAGCAGCAAATGGGAAGGTTGATTCATCAAAGACGACATGCCGTGAAATAATTATTCGATTTGACGTTAAATCGAGACACCGGTAACCTTTATGTTCGGATGGGTACCCAAGAAAAACACATAGGGTGGAACGAGAGGTGAGTTTGTGAACAGCTGTGGAGGATAGATTAGGATAGCACCGGCATCCAAAAACACAAAGATGAGAGTAAGACGGGTGAGTACCATAAAGTGCAAAATATGGAGTGGCAAAATTGAGTGTTTTGGTGGGGTGTCTATTCAGGAGGTAGGTGGCTGTATGAAGGACCTCGACCCAATAGGATGGTGGCAAACTGGCTTGAAACATAAGGAGCGGATGATGTTGTTGGTGGACCTAATGACACGTTCGGCCTTGTCGTTTTGCTGCGAAGTATGTGGACACGACAAACGGAGTGTGATGCCGTGGGAGAGAAAAAAGTTGTGGGCTGAGGAATTGTCAAACTCATAGCCATTGTCACATTGAACACTTTTGATGGTGGCACTAAACTAGGTCTAGACGTAGGCAATAAAGTGTGACAGGGTAGAGAACGTGTCAGATTTGAGGCATAGGGAAAACATCCAGAGATAGTGAGTGCAATCATCAAGAATTACTAGGTAGTATTTGTAACCTGAGACACTAGTAACAAGTGAGGTCTAAAGGTCACAGTGAATTAAATCAAAGCGTCACATGGCACAAGACGATGAACTAGCAAAAGGTAAGTGAACATGGCGACCGAGTTGACATTCATGACAGATGGACTCCATGGCATCATTAGTACAAGGGATAACAGAACTAGAAGCTAGCTTGGAAAAAGCTTCAGTGCCGAGATGACCTAGGCGATGGTGCCATAGTGTGGTGGAGGCAGCAACAAGAACATGAGGAGGCTAGGACGTCGAGGATAGCAGCAGCAGGGGATAGAGGGGGCCGATGCTATTGCGCCTAGCTATCACGCTCCTGGTGCGAAGATCCTTCACAGAAAGGCCATAAGGGTCAAATTCAACAGAAACGTTATTGTCAATAGTGAATTAACGGACATAAATGAGGTTTTTAATTAAGTGTGGAGTGACAAGAACATTTCGAAGAAAAAAATGACCAAATGGTGCGGGGATCTGAGAGAGGCCAGTGGAAGTAATGGGTAATAAAGATTCATTACTGACAATGACATGAGTAGGAGTTGAAGACGTGAGATAGTGAGAATTGGAAAGGTTACCGGCATCCGACATCATATGCGAAGAGGCCCCCGAGTCCATGTACTATTCTCCTTGTTGGCGGCGGACCGAGAGTCATTGTTGAATGCGTTGGCAAGCGCTGTCTGATCCCAGGAGCCGCCGGACAGAGGTGTCCAGGGAGCTGTCGACTGCATCGGCTGCATCGGTGACATGGGCTGCAGCGGGTGGAGCTCTAGCGGATGAAGTGGGCCGCCTGGAAGAATAGGTGGGCCTGACTGATGCAGCGGCGGCAGGGGGCCATCATGAAGACCAACGGCAAGTGCATGGGGCGCCTGCATGTGTTGTGGCTGACCAGGTGCAGGACCTGCACGCGGTGTGCTGGGGGCCCATACCTGGAACGATCCGGTCCACGGGTTGTAGAAGGTGGGCGGCCGGAATTGAGGCGTCGTGTTGGCGTTGTTCGGTGTGGGACCGAAGCCACCGCCACGGGAATTTTGCCCGTGCCTGTTGTTGGTGCGGTTGCCGCCAGATGTTGTGGTCGAGGAAGGAGCGCCGAGCATTGAGGCAGAATTGTGCTGATTGCTGTTGGTGTTGCTGGCGACCAGGGCAGTGGCCGGAGGTACTGGCTTGCGTCCCATGGTGAGTTCTTCAAGAAGCAAATCAGATCGAACCTTGACGAATGATGGAAATGGTTTCTGGCGCTTGAGCAGGGCCATCATGTAGGAGAAGTGTTCGTTCAGGCCGCGAAGGACGGACAACACCAGAGTCCGATCAGCCACTGGTTCTCCCAAAGCTCCTAGGGCATCGGCCATGCTCTTTAATTTGTGGCAGTAGTCGGAGAGGGTCAGATCACCCTGAACAAAATTGCGGAACTCGGCATCAAGGTACAGGGCGCGAGTCTCATGATTACCGAGAAACTGTTGTTCGATGATGATCCAGATGTTGCGGGCGATGCAGTCCAAAGTCATGACAATCTCAAGGAGATCATGGGAGATGGTGCCGAAGAGCCACGATTTGATGATGCAGTCCATGCGACCCCAGTCCATTAGCGTGGGGAAGGCGTCGTCATAGAGCACGTGATCGGAGAGGGCATATTTGCCAAGAGTGACGAGGTGAAGACCTCGCCACTTGGTAAAATGCACCGATGTGACGTCGAGGGTGATCGGCACAAGAGCATGGATGTTGAGCACGGAGATGGCATGTGCGTGAAGGGCAGCGACGGCGGTGACGTCGGCAAGTTCGGCAGTAGCGCCCGCCCACGGCCCCTGCTTGCCCATGCGGCCACCGCGGTGCTCGTGCGTCCACCGCTTGCCCACGCACTCCACCGCTTGCACGCGCCCGCCATAGCGCCCGCACGCCCATCACAGCGCCCGTGTGCACCCGCCGTTTGCCCGCACGCACCCACCGCCCACGCAGCGCTGCTCCTGCCACAGCCGCTCCCACACACGGGCAGTGGCCAGCACAAGGAGAGAGAGGAAGAAAAGGAGGAGGAAGAGGAGAGAGGAAAAAAAGAAGAAAAAGTAAGAAGAAGAAGAGGGTCCCACTTGTCAGTGACTTAAACTAGACCATATCAACACTTTTTGTCCATGTGGACTACCACATCAGCGGAAAACTGCCAGCGTGACTGCCACGTCAGCAAAACCACCGCACTAAACCGCCCAGTGGGTTATTTGTCCGGTATTGATTAGTTTGGGGATTAAGAGTCTGGTTTTTTAGTTTGGGGCAACAATCGTCTATAGGGTAATACTTCAGGCGGTAAAGTAGATTTTTTTCAATAAATAAAAACAACAGTAATGAGATAAAATAACAATAGGACAAAAGACCCTTTAGTACCGGTTGAGACTCCCACCGATACTAAAGCCTTTTAGTATCGACTGGTGACTCTAACCAATATTAAAGGGGTTTATACTTTATATTAGTATCGAGTTGGGACTCCCGCCAATATTAAAGGGCCAACTCTTTAGTTTCGAATGGACAATACCGATTCTAAAACTAGAACTAAATGTTTCAACCAATACTAATGGTGTGTGGATTATACTATCTTTTTTGACCAGCTTGCAGTACAACTTCTATTTGTCAAAGCAATTTTGAACAGTTTTGCAGAATCAACTGGACTCAAACTTAATTAATTTTCAAAAATACTATGTTGTACCAATAAATGTTCCTAAGCAGGAAATTGCATCTCTGTCCGATATATTTGGCTGCGTCATGGAATCATTTCCATTCACATATTTAGAGCTACAACTAGGATTCACAAGACCTAAGGTGGAACACTTCCAACCATTAGTTCAGTGCATAGAGAGCCGTGTAACAAAGTCTTCTACTCTCTTGAAAGTGATGTCACAGCTTAAGATTTTAAGGCCTCATTCTAGATAGCTTTAGCTTATATTCTAAATAAATTATTGTCAAAAAAACTCTAAGAAACTGGATATATTATTCTAAATAGTTTATGTTTTTTTTAGAACCATGAGATAAATTGTAGTCTAGAAGGGGTCTTAATGGGGGCGCTCAGCTTATTTCTGGACAGATCTATGGAATGGTATGCTCAATCAATATAATTCCCATAATTATATTAATTCACAATACGTAAACCAACAGTGCGTAAGATGAAAACCAACTTTGATCTACATCATCATCTTGGTCATTTAGCACATGCTTGCTCATATTCCAATCGCAAACTTAACCAGAAGGACTTATGTCACTATCATTGGAATTCAGCGAAATTTATGACAACTGATCAATCATATAAAATTCTTACTAACTATTTCAATGCCCTGGCCGTACGTCCAGCGAGCAAATAAGAATTATATTCCTAATATTTGAGAGTGCGGAGCCGGATGCAATTACACTACTGTAACAACTTTGTTCACTTATTTTACTTATTAATTATATAAGTGGTGGGACCTCCTAGGTCCCACCTACATCAGCTACTAACTAAATTATTATTTAACCTTTTTAAAAGTAGTACGAGTAATTTAGAGATGAAAGTGATCTTTTACAAATATTATGTTATTATATTTATGATAAATTCTAAACTTCGAAAAGAACTATATTTTGGAACATATATTTGCATGGTATTCTTCTGTCCGATGCTAGCTAGCACAGTAGTTCAATTAGGTGTTTGTGAAGTTCTTGAAATTTTCTTCAAGCATGACAAAACTATTAATTGCGTCTTTGCTGCCGACTGGTGAAGAGAAGCTAAGATGCCAAGCATTTCCTGGTCTATTTTTTATCAGGAGTCAACCGATAGTCCACACAGTACACTTTGAAGAGGAGACCATTCCAACAGAAAGCATACGTCTAATGAATTTTCCAAGGAAGCCAACATCTGATGTGACGGATGTTCAGAGTTTTTTTAATAAAATAGTTTTATTTCTATTTTGAGAATTGTTAGGTTTGTGCATCAAATATTTTATTTTTTATTTATCGTATTTTTTATTTGATTTAAGAATAAAATAATTTTGATGTGAGACTAGCACAATATCTAGTCTTCCTCACCCTCCTCACATGTCTTGACTATGTCAGCGCCCTCGGTGTCACTAAGAGCAACTTCAGTAGTTTTTCTAAAACTCATCCCCTATATCTCTTACAGAGGGAATGGCCCTGAAATATTTCATCCTTATATAGCTTACGTCTCCAACAGTTTCATAAAGAACATTCCCTATATTTTTGAATCCTCTTTTTTATTATTATCCAACGGTAAAAATTCTGACGACTATATTTTCAACAGCTATATTCCCAACGGCTATATTCTCATGGTAGTATGCATGAATTCTCTTCCAATAAGGGTCTATTTAGATGCAGGGATATCCAGGGTTGAGATGGCCATATTGAAAGTTGCCTAGAGGGGGGTGAATAGACAATCTAAAAATTCTCAACAAAAATTGTTACTTTAAACCTCTAGGACCCGGACTATCCAGACTCTAGTCGGATACTCAGGGAGCCGAACGAAATTAAAACTATTCGAGGTTCGGACTGTTTAGGTAAACCCGGATGGTTCGGGCACAACAGATTTGAAAATATAACTAATGCGGAAAATATGCTACCCACTGAATTCAATGAGACTTAAGGTTGCTAGCAAATAGATAGATCAACAGAAAACATAACTAGCAAGAGCAATAATAGACACAATGAATTTTTCTCAAAGTTTGGACCCTCTGATCCTATGTCTCCATTGAGGAAACCCTAAAGGGTTGGCTCTCTTTCAACCCTAATCCTCACCAAGCCCTTACCTCCATAAATCTTGGTTTTTACTCAGTTACCTCTTTGAAGCCGAGGCGAGGCTTTGTACAAACTTGTCAGTAACCCACAATCCTTGGGTACTCGTGGATCAACGCCTACCCGTCTAGGAGATCTCGATCTCCAAGAGTAATAGATTCGATGACGTGATCCAATGCCGCGCGCTCAAGAACCAGCAAAGAACTCAAAACACACACCCACACAACTCTTAAGAGATTGATCTATCAAAAAACACGTGGAGATTGTGTGGGAGAACACTCTTCTTCCCTCAAGATCCAAGAGACCGGACAAGGAAGAATGAGGAAAAATAGCAGGAGGTCTAGGGCTGCAAATCACGTCCCTCTTATTATGGAGGGGAAGGGTATTTATATCCCTGCACCAAATCTGTTCGTTAGGGTAAAAATTGCGCACTGCTCATCCGGACAGTCCCGGCTTAACCGGATGATCCAGACCAAATAAAATCGAAACAGAACGAGTGTTTTGGACACTTCGGTCAGAGTCCAGATATTCCGGGCTAAAAATTTAGTCCAAATAGAAAGGGTTTTCGGACAGTCTGGCCATGGAATAAAAATCAAACAGAGAGCAATTTTCGGATTGTCCGGCCAAAAATTCGGACATTCCGGCTTCAAAATAAATTTCAACAGAAACAAGTTTTTGGATAGTCCGGGTAGTCTGACTCAAAAAATAATTTAAATAGAAGCATATTTTTGGATCATCCGGTCTAGATCCGGACTATCCGGCTCAAAAATAAATCGAACAGAACCATGTTTTCTGATTGTCCGGTTAGGATTCAAACAGTCTGACATGTAAATAAAATCAACCAGAAGCCTATTTTTAGATTGTTCGGTTTGAACTCAGACAGTCCAAACAATCCATAGTGCAAATAAAATCCAACAGAAGGCAGATTTCAGACAGTCTGGATAAACCTGAACAGTCCGGCTTTTCTGGAAACCAAAAACCAACTTTGAAAAAAATTCCAAAACTTTCAACAAAAGATATTGATTTGAGCACTTAGCTTTGGATCAACGATCAACTCATCCATCTTGATAGTACGACATACCTAGACTCAAAAAAATATAAAATATTTGCAATAAGCACTAGTTGAGCCTAAGTAGAACAAATAACTTGATTTCTTCAGGATCAAAAGAGGTGCACTGCCACTTTTAGTTCTTAATGCTTGCATTCATCTTAGCAATCATGTCAGTAGTATTTGATCACTATTGTCGTTGAAACACCAAAACAAATTAGGGGCTTAGATGCATCAAGATGCACTTTCAATCTCCCCCTTTTTAGTGGTTGATGATAATATGATCCAAGAAGTGAAAATAAATTGCTATTAAGATGAAAATACAAACTGAGGCTCCCCCTAAATGCATGCATCATATACCAAAATAGTAAACACGACATAAAGCATTTAGAACTTGAAAACAAAATTGACATAATTAACGATAAAACATAAAACATGTTCATTACATACCAACTATCCATGCCAACACATAAGAGTAAAACGCTATTACAGCCCATTGTTCATGACACAAAATACAAAGTTGGAATCAAAAGATGAGAAATCCAAAAACTAAACAATTTAACTTGACTTGACTTGCGACGACTTATTGGCAATTCTCCCCCTTTGGCATCAAGGACACCAAAAAGAGAGAATACAGCAGATGACTCACTCAGAGTCATCACCCTCATCGTTGTCTAACTGTGAGGGGGACTACTGAGGAGGCTGCTGCAGCAGGGATGACCCTGCTCTGGATCCAAAGAAATAGGCATAGGGGTCGGTGCAGTCAGCGAAGTCATTCTCCCCTTCAGAATTAGACACAGGCTCCATGGGAGGCTGGCCTGACTGCTGAAGCAACTAGTTGATTGCCTTGTTTTGCCTTTCAAACTCGTAGACTTGTCGACAACTGCTGTTCCGACATATGGTGAATATAGCTGACAAAATCTTATTGATGGGCGAGTCAGAGGAGCTGGGCTATGGTGCTGATATACGAGGAGCACGCCGAGGCCTAGCAGAAGGAGGTGGAGCTGCTGAGGAGGACTGAGGAGGAGGCGCTCCAGAAGGTGTTGCTTGAGGTGTACCCACGGTGCGCAACCTCATGAACCTATTTTTTCCTAGTGACTCTATCGATCACGAGCTGAATGTACGAAGTGTACACGCAACTTTTGGTGGGAGAGACTGAGGTGGTCCAGATCTTGCTCCAAAGGAAACGAGAAACACTGAACGTACCACGGTCCTCCCTCATGACCATCAGCAAATTACGAGCATCGCCCAACAATGAGATCCTGTCACTGAGCTTAGGCAGTAGGGTCTTCCGGAACAGGTTGTTCAAAATGGAGAATACCGGGGAGAGACCCTTTGTCTTACCTCCAAACATGGAACCCGACTCAAACAGAAATAGCACTACATCAGCTCCAAGCACGGGCTCAGTGTCCAAATAATATGCTGCGAGATCATTTGCCTCTAGGCCCAAGATAGCAGTGAAGTCACTGAGTGTGACCTCGTACTCAACTCCCTCCAGCCACGAGTGAAAAGATTGCTTATCATTGTCCACGGTCTTAAAGAGAGTGAAGTAGAACTGGTAGATTGCTTCCTTGCACCAGTCCTGCTTGATCTCCATGAGGCCATAGAGATTCTTGGCCTATCAGATGCTGATCACCTGGTTGAACACTGGATTGCCATTTTTCTTCATGGCAGGCCAGTTGATCTAATCCATCTTGACTACTGGGTTCCTCTTGGGTAACATGGCACTCTTGTAATAGTCTTATTGAAAGCCCGAGTGGAAGCGGTAATCCGATGCATCCCTCACATATATCTGGTGATCTTCATTTCTCTTCTTTCCTGCCTCGAGGGTCCACCTCATATAGTTGACTTCGGATCGAGGATTGACCCCGCCAGCCAATGAGGGCTCTTGGACCTTTCTCTGGATAAGCTAAAGAATGTCATCACTTCGACTGGATTGTCTGGTGGCCGACTGCTTTCCTTTGCCTTTGCCGTGAGGTGGAGGAGGAGGCCGCACCGAAGAGGTGGCAGGCACTTGGATGCCGATGTCCGGGAAGCGACGCGCTCAAGAGGCAAGCCGCTTGAAATGGCCTATTGAAACTGGTCCGGCACTTGCAGCAGGAGGAGGGGATCCTCTGGTGTCACTGTCGTCACCGAAAGAGTGCCTCGGGTCATGCCTGGCCTTCTTGCATCATCCGTCAGACATGGCTACAACTGCTACAAAGCAGCAAAGGATCAAAAGTTGAATCAAGGAATAAAAACTGAAACATAACATAAACCCTGGACTCGGACTATCCAGGACCCCGCAAAATCGAAACCGATTGATCTCGACAATGTGGTTAGGGTACATTGCAACAACATCTAGAGGACCTATTCTAGCCTAAAAGATTCAAGATTAAATCAAAGACTAGAAGAGGAAAATACCAATCTAGGTCAAAACAGAGGATACCTCAAAGAGGAACTTGGAGATGAAAAGAAGACGATCGACGCTCCCAGAAGGGTCCTAGGCTCCTCCTCAATGGATCCCATAACTTCCATGGACTAGTTTCAAAGAAAACCGCTGGAGCATTTGAGAGGAGGAATGAGGGAGAAGGGGAGAAGTGAGGAGGAGAGAGATGGCTGGATGGTATGGGTCCCTTTTAAACAGCCCGACTCCGGACAATCCGATGGTATCCAAACTATCCGGATTTTCTGGGCGAACCGGACTGTCCGAAGGTAGTCAGACAATCTAGATGCTCTAGATTCGAACTTCTAAAAGTCCTAGGCCTGGACTGTCCGGGTTTAGCCAGATGGTTCGGGACCTCCAGAAATCTCAACTCATAGGAATTCAAGGAGACATATGCCATGAACTTTTGGGCTAAAAAATAGTATTTCACCACAGATAATATAAGCATGAATAAATATGAAAAACATGGCATAGCTCAAATGAATCATAAACAAGAATAAGATAAATTTACATTTATTTAAAAATGTAGCCCATTACATATCAGGATGGCAATTAATTTACCATCTCATTTCTAACATGGGCATTTATATGCAAGTGTATCAAGCTATGTTGCGAGAATCAAGGATATTCAGTTCATTTCTTAATTCACAAAACTGATGCTCATTTAAGGGTTTCGTGAAAATATCGGTGAGCTGTTTATCTGTTCTCACATGGGTTAGGCTTATATCTCCCTTGATCTCATAGTCTCTCAAGAAATGGTGGCAAATATCAATGTATTTGGTTCTTGAGTGTTAGACTGTGTTATTTGCTATTTTAATGGCGCTCTCATTGTCACACAATAAAGGGATCTTGGTGACGTTGTGCCCAAAGTCTTTCAAGGTTTGTTTCATCCAAAGGAGTTGAGCACAATTACTACCGACTGCTATATATTCGGCTTCAGCTATGGATAAAGCAATAGAATTTTGCTTCTTGGAAGACCATAAAACAAGTGATCTTCCAAAGAATTGGCAGGTTCCAGAGGTGCTTTTTCTATCCACTTTGCAACCGACATAATCGAAGTCCGAATAGCCGATAAGAATAAAGGTTGAGTCTTTCGGGTACCAAAGCTCTAGGTTTGGTGTATGAACCAAATATCTCAAGATTCTTTTAACAACAACCAAATGATATTTTTTTGGTGTAGCTTGAAATCTTACGCACATGCAAACACTAAGCATGATATCGGACCTAGATACACATAAATATAACAAGGATCTAATCATGGAATGGTATACCTTTTGATCAACGTTGGTTCCTTGTTGATTTAGATCAAGATGCCCATTGGTTTGTATGGCAGTCTTGATGGGTTTGGCATTCTCCATATCAAACATCTTGAGCATGTCTTTAATGTACTTGGTTTGACTGATAAAGGTGCCTTCCTTGAGTTGTTTGATTTGGAATCCAAGAAAGAAGTTCAACTCTTCCATCATTGACATGTCAAACATTTTGGTCATTATCCTACTAAACTCCTCACATAAATTATTGATAGTAGAACCAAATATAATATCATCAACATATATTTGGCAAACAAATAAATCATTATGAAAATGCTTAGTAAAGAGGATAGGATCGACTTTGCCTATTCCAAAGCTCTTTTTGAGTAGAAAGTCCCTAAGACATTCATACCATGCTTTAGGTGCTTGTTTAAGCCCATAGAACGCCTTTTGAAGCTTGAACACGTGATTTGGATATTTGGAATCTTCAAAGCCTGGTGGTTGCTCCACATACATCAACTCGGTGATTAGACTGTTCGAGAAAGCACTTTTCACGTCCATTTGGTGAAGCTTGAAATTATGGTGAGTAGTAAAGTCTAATAATACGAATAGATTCTAGCCTAGCAATAGGTGTATACGTCTCACCAAAATCCAAACATTCGATTTGCATGAAGCCTTATGCCACCAATCTTGCTTTATTTCTCACGACAACACCGTGCTCATCTTGTTTGTTGCGGAAGACCTATTTTGTGCCAATAACATTCTGCTTCGGTCTTTCCACCAATGTCCACACTTTATTCCTTTTGAAGTTGTTGAGCTCCTCTTGCATAGCCATCACCTAATCAGCATCCTCAAGAGCTTCTTTCACCTTGACTAGTTCCAAAAAAGATACAAAAAGTAACATTCACAAAATTTAGCTAAACGTGAATGAGTGGTTACTCCTTTTCATAGATCACCAAGAATGTTATCTACGGGATGGTCTTTTTGGATGTCCTAATGGATTCTTTGATATTGTACTAGTGGTTGGTCGACTTTCTCTTGAACTTCTTGTTCCTTGTCCATCACCTCCTGCTCTTGAGTTTCTTGTGTTTTACTTTCTTTTACTTGTGCTTGTTGTTATCCGTTGACTCTTCTTTCCTTGGTCTTATATCTCCAATAGGCATATTCTTCATTGCTTCATATGGAGGTTCTTCTTTACCTACATCACTTGGATCAACTTGCTCTAATTGAGAGCCGTTAGTCTCATCAAATGTCACATCCCTAGTGACTTCAACAGTTCTAGAGGTCTTGTTGAAAACATGGTAGGCATATGTATTTGACTCGTAACCAACCAAGAAACCTTCATCGACCTTAGAAGCAAATTTAGAGTTTCTTGGTCGCTTACTCAAGATAAAACACTTACTACCAAAAACTCTGAAATATAAAACATTAGGCTTGTTACCGGTTAGTATCTCATAAGTCGTCTTTTTAATAATTTTGTGTAGATACAGACGGTTAATCGCATAACATGCCATGTTGATCGCTTTTGCCCAAAATATGTCTGGAGTCTTGTACTCATTAAGCATTGTTCAAGCTACCTCAATTAATGTTTGATTTTTTCATTCCACCACTCCATTTTGAGGTGGACCATAGGGTACGGAGAACTCATGCTTAATACATTATTTATCGAGAAATTCTTCGACTTGAGTGTTCTTGAACTCACTTCTGTTGTCACTTCTTACTTTCTTGATCTTGACTTCATACTCATTTTGAGCTCTTCTTGCAAAACTTTTAAACACTCCTTGTGTCTTGCCCTTATCATACAAAAAGAATACCCAAATAAAGCGAGAAAAATCATCAACAATAACTAAGCCATATTTACTACCACCAATGCTTAGGTACGCCACTGGTCCAAAGAGATCCATGTGTAGAAGCTCTAATGGCCTTCTTGTTGTCATGATGTTCTTGACGGTGTGTGGTGCTCCAACTTGTTTACCTGCTTAACATGCACTACACAACCTCTCTTTCTCAAATACAACATTTGTTAGTCCTAGGATGTGTTCCCCTTTAAGAAGTTTTAACAAGTTTCTCATCTCAACATGAATTAGTCGACGATGTCATAACCAACCTATGCTAGTCTTAGCCACCAAGCAAGTTTCAGGTTCAACTTTATCTAGATCAAAATTGACTAAATAAAGTTTTCCCTTTAACTTACCCGTAAAGGCTATAAAATTATCACTACTTCTCAAAACAGTCGCACCCTCATTAGTGAAAAGACATTTATAACCAATTTTGTATAACTGAGATATTGAAAGCAAGTTATAACTTAAAGACTCAACTAGTAAAACATTAGAAATAGTATTACCATTTGAGATAGAAATTTTATCTACTCACATTACCTTTCCTTTTCCATTATTACCAAATACAATGGACTCATGATTACCTTGATTTGTCTCAAACGAGATGAACATACTCTTTTCTCCGATCATATGATTTGTACATCCACTGTCCATCACCTAACTACATCCGCCGGAGGAGTATTCCTATAAAATAGATTAGTTCTTGTTTTTAGGTACCCAAATCTTTTTGGGTCCTTCAATATTAGTCACAAGAACCTTAGGAATCCAAATACATCTCAATGGTTTTTCATTTTTGCTACCAACAAATTTAGCAACCACTTTACCATGGTGGTTTCTCCTAACAAGATAAGATAAAAGGTAGCTTGTAGAGCAAAGGTCTTATTGTTGATCGTCTTTGAATTTTGTTCTTCCTTTATAAACTTGATGATCTCCTTGCCCTTGTACTTTCTCATAGCATTCACCTTGCTATCATTTGGATGAAAGCCAAGACCTCTCTTCTCAACATTATTTTAGGTGTTAAGTGTCTTGTATAAAGCATCATTTGTCTTGTAGGCTTTCATGCACCCATAGCTTACCAAGATACCAAGCCATTCATTTTCCTTCCTCAATACTTCAATTTTCTTCATGTTAGTCTCATAAGCAGTAATATTAAGATTATAGCATTTAGCATAACCATTGCTTATGGATGCAATAGAAGGATTGGTAATAGGTTGAGTTATTAGAGATTCAACTCTCTCTTCAAGGCTCCTATTGCTCTCTTCAAGAACAATAAGCTCACTTTTGAGAGTTTTGAGCTTATCCTCTAACTTCTCATTAGACTCATTTACTAAACAAGATAGCTTAGTTAATTTGTCTATATTTTTCTTTTCTTTAGCAAGAAGCCTTTCGAGTTCAAGATTCCTCTCCTTCTCATTAATTAGAAGATCCTCTTGTTTCTCTAAAGTTTCTTCTTGCGACTCTATTGTTTCCATAAGCTCTTCAAACATTGATAAAACATGTTTACTCATATTCTTAAACATATGATCATTAAATCTAGACTCATCATCGCTAGAATCACTATGATCATCTTTATCTAAAGATTTTGTCATCGTCGCTCAAATCTCCAGATAGTGAAGGCTTTTGAGTCATGATGTTGGCGATGATGATGGTAGCGACTCCCTTCTTGCTAGAGTTAGAATCTGACTCTGACTCAGAATCGGAGTCAGAGTTCCACTCCTCTCTAATGTGAGCATGGCCACCTTTCTTTCCCTTTTTGTACTTTTGCTTTTCTTTGCTTTCTTGCTCTTTCTTCTTTGGACAATCCTCTATGAAATGGCCAGGATCACCACACTCATAGTACCCTTTTGTTGTCTTTCTTTTCTTTGATTTGTCAACTTTTTTTTGTACTTGTCAAAACCACTCTTCTTCATAAACTTCTTAAATTTCTTAACAAACAATACAAACTCTTCATCATCGCTCTCATCATCACTAGACTCTTTCTTCTTCTTTGCTTTGAGAGCGACATCCTTGCTCTTGTTGTTGTGAAGCTTGGCTTGATCTTTGACTTCCTTGGCTTCTTATTCCATCAACTCATAAGCAATTATATGTCCTGGCACGTCACTTAGAGTCATTTTCTTGAACTCTTTTCGCTCACGGATTAAAGTCACCAAGGTAGGATTCCTTGGCGCTATAACCCGAAGCAATCTCTTTATAACAAAGTGATCGGTCAACTCTTCGCTTTTGAGACCCTTGATTTTGTTGACAAGGACCATGAGGTGAACATACATTTTTTGTGGAGTTTTATCATCTTCCATAAAAAATCTTCCGAGCTTCCTTTCAAGAAGCTCTATCTTTGATTGAATTCTTCTGGGCTCAATACGGCAATCTGAAAATTCTCAACAAAAATTGTTAGTTTAAACCTCTAGGATCTAGACTATCCGGACTCTAGTCGGATACTCCGGGAGCCGAATGAAATTAAAATTATCTGAGGTCCGGACTATCTAGGTAAAACTAGATGGTCCAGGCATAACAGATCTGAAAATATAACTAACGTGGAAAATATGCTACCCAATGAATTCAACGAGACTTAAGGTTGCTAGAAAATAGATAGATCAACACAAAACATAACTAGCAAGAGCAATAATGGACACAATGAATTTTTTTCCCGAAGTTCAGATCCTCTGATCCTTCGTCTCCGTTGAGGAAACCCCAAAGGGTCGGGTCTCTTTCAACCCTAATCCTCACTAAGCTCTTACCTCCATAAATCTTGGTTTTTACTCAGTTACCTCTTTCAAGCCGAGGCGAGGCCTTATACAAAGTTGTCTGGTCACCCACAATCCCTGAGTGCTCACGGATCAATGCCTAGCCATCTAGGAGATCTCGATCTCCAAGAGTGATAGATTCGATGACTTGATCCAACGCCGTGTACTAAAGAACCAGCAAAGAACTCAAAACACACACCCACACAACTCTTAAGAGATTGATCCAACAAAAACACATGAGATTGTGTGGGAGAACACTCTTCTTCCCTCAAAATCCAAGAGAATGCACAAGGAAGAATGGGGAAGAATAACAGGAGGTCTAGGGTTGCAAATAACGTCCCCCTTATTATGGAGGGGAAGGGTATTTATACCCCTGCACTAAATCTGTCCGTTAGGGTAAAAAATCACGCACTGTTCATCCGGATAGCCCGGGCTTAACCGGATGATCTGGACCAAATAAAATCAAAACAGAACAAGTGTTTTAGACAGTTTGGTTAGAGTCCGGATATTCTAGGCCAAAATTTTAGTCCAAACAGAAAGGTGTTTTTGGACAGTCCGACAAAAGTCTGGACAGTCCGGCCACGGAATAAAAATCAAACAGAGAGCAATTTTCGGATTGTCCGGCCAAAAATTTAGGCATTCCGGCTTCAAAATAAATTTCAATAGAAACAAGTTTTTGGATAGTCCAATCAGAGTCCGGACAATCTGACTCAAAAAATAATTTAAACAGAAGCATATTTCGGATCGTTCGGTCTGGATCCGGACTATCCGGCTCAAAAATAAATTAAACAGAACCATATTTTCCGATTGTCCGGTTAGGATTCAAACAGTCCAACATGTAAATAAAATCAACCAAAAGCCTGTTTTTGGATTGTTCGGTTTGAACCCAGACAGTCTGTAGTGCAAACAAAATCCAACAGAAGGCAGATTTCGGACAGTCCGGATAATCCCGGGTAGTCCGGCTTTTCTAGAAACCAAAAACCAACTTTAAAAAAATTTCAAAACTTCCAACGAAAGATATTGATTTTAGCACTTAGCTTTGGATCAATGATCAACTCATCGCTCTTGATAGTACGACATACATAGACTCAAGAAAATGTAAAATATTTGCAATAAACACTACTTGAGCCTAAGTAGAACAAATAACTCGATTTCTTCAGGACCAAAAGAGCTGCACTATCACTTTTAATTCTTAATTCTTGTATTCATATTAGCAATCATGTCAGTAGCATTTGATCACTATTGTCATTGAAATACCAAAACAAATTAGAGGCCTAGATGCATCAAGATGCACTTTTACATATCTTATTTTTCTTGCTGTTTGGTTAGAAGGCACGCAGGGATGGGGTGGGATAGCAATGAAATATGCTTCAAAGATTCTGGATGAGGGGAGCCCAAAAAAATGCCAGATGGCGCTGCCCATGACTTCCCTCTGTGCGCCTACGCCCACATGAAGACCCCACGCGTGAAGTATGCTCACCTCCCTTTTTCCTTTGTCTGTTTTTCCCCTTCCATCTCTAGATCCGCACGCCTAAAACCTAGCCCAGCACAGCGCCACTGCTGGTCACCGCGAGCACGCCGCCTGCTTGCTGTGAGCGCGCCACCTGCTCGCCATTCAGACTCGTCGCCTGACTCTCCAGCTAGCGCCGCCTGTCAACCTCGCCCACAATGCTGTCCATCAACCTCGCCCATAGTGCCGCCCATTTCTTTAGAGATAGCCTTCCAGCTCTTTTCCAAGGTAATTCCTCTGCATTTTCACACTTTCTAGTATTAAGCTTTGTTTGTTATTAAGTTAAATGGTACTGCATGGTTCAGCTAGCCTGCCAGATCAAGCGCGATTCATTGCCATGGTTCTACCATTTTTATTTGTTATTAAGCTTTGTTTGTACTGCATGTTGATTTGTATAATATCAACTTTGGTGTGATTTAGTGGGTAGCACATGTGTTTGCTTGAATTAGTTTGGGGAATCCAAGATTACCATATTTGATCTGTATTGAAATGGTTTAGTATAGATTGAAATGCACAAATTTATTTGATCTGTGTTATAGTAATTCAGCATGTACATGATTATTTGAATCAGATTGTGAAGCTTACAAAGGATCTAAAGAAGGAGAATGAATTCTTGAAGTATTTACATATGTGTAACACATTTATTTCTCAAGTATTTACATAAGAAGGAGTGTTCTTCCTGTAAAATCCACTTGTCAGATTAAACATAATCACCAATACAAGGTTTATAATATGCACAACCATTATAGGGGTAAACTTACACATTATAATTAAAGAGGTCACCACATACACATACCTATCCAATTTATCAAACCAAATAAAAAATTGGATCATCTCATCAACCCTTCATCCCACTAACCAAACAAAAAATTGGATCATCCGATTCATCAAATCAAACGAGAAGATTGGATCATCCCATCCACAAATCCATGGATGGGATCGTCCAATCCATCCTCGCCACTAAACCAAACGGACCCTAAGTTGCACGAGATTGCTCATTTCCATGGACTGCATCTATACTAATATTTTACCATGCCAACACTAAAGCTTCATCTTCATTCTCACTATAATTACTAGATGTCTTTTGATTCTTTCTAACATGGGGAGGTGCATCTGCAATATTGAACTCTTGCTGCCCAATTGGACTACAAAGATCAACTTCATCAAGTGTGTTGCTCTCATTCATCAAGTTCACAAAATAGTTGTCCGTATTTTCCATTGTTCACAAACTATAAATTAATAGCAAATTTAGAACAACAGCTAAATTACAAAGCTAATCACAAAACATCTATGTACATTCATCGAGAATCACAAAATAGAAGATATACATTCATCAAGAATCACAAAATAGAAAAAATTACCAGATTACCTAGTAGAGGGCACAGGAGTTCGGTGGAAGCTTCATGGCGGAGGGCGGCGGGTGGATGGGCACTGGGGGCTAGCGGGCGGTGGGCAGGCAGAGGGCGGTGGGCAGCCAGGCAATGGGGGTCGGTGGGCGGAGGGCAGTGAGCGGTCGGCGGTGAGCGGTGGGCAGTCGGGCTGGGGGCTGGCGGGCAGAGGGCAGGCGGCCGGCAGGGGGAAGGCGGAAAGGCGCACATCACGTGGGCTGGATAGGGAAGGATTTGGCTTCCGTATATTTGGGGGATGAGGAGAGAGGAATAAGGGATTGGATAGGGTAGGGGGTGGGATGGAGAAGCTGCGGAGGGGGGTTTTCTGGCAGATGCCCTATATTTGACTATAGAAAAAGCAGATAGAGCTCACTGAGGTAGGCTCCATTATTCCACCATGCTACCGTGCGTGTTCTACTGCTTCGTCCTATTGTGCTACTATTCTATTGTAGTATAATTGAGTGAAAATTAGACGATTGTGTTCTAGTTTTTTTGTGTTACTCACACCATATTTTAGAAGAAAATTTTCTAAACTGACAGCGAGGTTAAGTTAGGTGAGATCGCTGAGAGAGGAGGTGATATCCCCGAGCAGCCTCACTCTTAACAAGTTCTTCTAACAGAACAAACCCGACGTCCATGTTCAAATGCCCTGCAGTCCACGGTCTACTTAGTTTGACAAGCGTGCATCCACACACGCACCACACTGACTGATGGAAAAAATTTGTGGTTTATTTATCTGAAGGGTATATCTCAAGTGGAAAAACCGTCTCTACTTGCGTGTGGTAGCTGACGTTACATTTTTTGTTTTTACATGAAAAACAATATTTTGAGACTACTTGAAATTTATTTTTTTACATATGCTTCCTTAAGAGAGAATCGTGTGTCAAAATATATTTTCATACGTGAGTTTCTTAAGAAACCGTTCATAAAAACGCATTTCTATAGATGAGTCTCTGAACGAATCATGACTTATAAAAATCTATTTCACTTGCTGGTATTTTAAGGATCCTTACAAAGAAATGCAGCTGGTCAAATCATATATAAAATGATTTTTATAGTAGTGACTAATGAAAGTGCCATTTTATTTTTGTTAATATAATATAGATACGCGCGCATGCACACTCACATCCTACTATACCCTCACACACTTGTGAGTACACCCCTTTTTAACACATAATCTGGGACGGATGTCAATAATAAATCTAGACGCACTATTAATTTTGATAAAAGCGCATTTATATTTTAAAATTTATAGATATCAGTATGTTAACCATGATACACTACGGGAATCCACTGGTTCGTCGAGTGCCAAACACACTCGGCGAACCCGCTGTTCACCGAGTGCACATATTTGTTGAGTGTTTTTTGGCGACACTCGGTAAACATGTGTCTTTGCCGAGTGTCCGAAAAAATACATTCGGTGAACCCTGGGCAGTCGGCAAAGTGGCTGTTTCCGTAGTGATAGTTGGGGCTGCATGCACGACGACTTTACTACTATGGCGCCACTAGTCCTCAAAGTATTATCTATTTTATTGAGTGGCGGCTGATTTCTTTTTCTCATGATCACCGGATCAACTTATGTGTTTAACATAAAAAACTTATGTGCTTATTTTTTATCACAGATGGATACTACTACAGAATAAGACATTAATATCAATTGAACTGATGTTATCTATTTTGAACTAAGGGTGACACATTAGTACCCGTTATTTAACTGATATTAATAGATCTTTTAGTATTGACTCATAACTTCAGCCGGTACTAATTCCCTTATTAGTATTGGCTGGCAGCGGACAAGCCAGGGCTGCGTGGCATAGGCCATTCGTGGTGGGCTAAGGTAACGTCAAATAGGAACAATGTGGCGAGGGCTTGGTAGGAACAAGCGTCAAACAATAAACCTACACCCACCTATTTTCGTACGGCCCCTGACCCGGTGAACCCACGTTTCATAAAACTGACATGGTCGTTCTAGCTGTGTAGTTTTTGAACGTTCGATGGAAATGTTGGTGGTGAGTATACATTCATCATCATCTGATTATTATTGAACGACCTAATTAAAGAATTCCAATTATGCGGAGCCGGAAGCAAATTGCAAGCGATGATGTATTCCCTTGTAGGGTCCATTTGGCATCGCAGTGGTATAAGTGTGCATAATAAAACATAAACACCTGTGTGTGGACGTTGCAAATTATTTTTATTGAGAATTTTGGTACCAAAATTATTTGTGTATGGACGTTGCAAATTATTTTTATGGAGAATTTTGGTACCAAAATTATTTAGTACCATTAATTCGTTGTGATCCAATGACTCAGGTTTGAATAGGGCAACCTATTACCCCTCTTGAAGGTAATAGGTCAGACGTCCTTTCATTATACGTGCATGCATGCATGCCGCTAACTGACATTCTGGATTAATGTGTCCTTCCATTTTACGTGCTTGCATGCATGTAGCTAACATGATTAACGTGCTGGGCAGTCATGTGCATGCATGCAGAGGCAATCAACGATGTGATTTTTGTTCCTTAATCAGCGCCAAAAAATTATCTCATGTGAATCCAATTGCATGATCTTGCTGGGATATTCCTTAAACAACGCATGAACGTGTCGGGCTGTTCCTTAATCGACGCATGAACGTGCCGTGTTCTTCCTTAATCAACACATGAACGTGCTCGGCTGGTGGAACAGGAGAAACTTCAGGAGAGATGGTACGGAGGAAAACTAGCTACATCCGGTTACCACAGATTATAATTTATTTAATTATTTTAATCATAGTTAATTAAGAGTTTAGATTAATTATTTACTCTTGAAGAGGTACATGGTACCGTAAAGGCCCCTATAATCCTTTTGGGATTATAATTTTGGAGTCAATATTTCAAGGTGGGAAACACTAAGGAAATCGTGGAATGTTTGGAACTTGTCAATATATTTCGCATGTCAAACTGAAAAAAATCAAATGATGCAGTTTCTAATTTCTAACTGTGTACTAGTTGAGGTGGGTGGTCTAACCGAAGTACGCGAGCTCGAGGAAGCTGCGAAAGTACAACCAATTCAACCACAATTATATACTGCATCTAGCTAGTCATATATAGTGTGCTAGTAAAGTGATAGACTGCTCAGGGGCAGCATATACAGCCATAGACCCCGGCCCTTTCAGACGAACGAGTGCAACCGTGCATGAAGACGATGAAAACCTTGGGACACGTCACCTTGCTATGACCCCAGCCTAGGTCAACGGAAAATTTCGCCGTGCTGCGGGCGGGATGCTCTAATCGACGAGGTCCACACAAAATTAAGACTTGGACTAGCTAGTCTATTGCTATGCTTGATTAATTGTATGTGTGCTGCGGCGACTAGTCATGGTCGTCTGTACCTTTGATAGTCTTTATAAATTATAAACATTCTGCAGTGCTAGCATGTAGCAACACAGTACACAGATAGCTAGAGGAGAAGTTTGTGGGCATTTTCTCTGTTGCCAACAAACGGGTATTGAAAAATCATGGGAAAGGTAGCGTGCCCACTCTTGTTTTTCTTCTTCTCTTACGACGTTATTACATACTGCTGCATGATTGTGGTTTTCTTACCAATATTTTGTCATAAATACTTTGCACATCAACAAGGTGGGATAGGTCCGGCAGGCAAGCTATATATACAATCAAGGGAGTTCATGTGTTCGTTTTCTTTCGTTTTTTAATTTATAGAGGGTTCGTTCTCCGCCAGTAAAATGCATTTTAATTTACTTATTTATATGTTAATTAAAGATTTTTGTTGTGCTGGCAGTAACATTGTTTTATGTACTTCAACTAAAATCATGTTTACAAAGGTTTCAAGTACGTACTCTATGTTTTTTCTGAACAAAGGGTAACTAATCTGTAGAACTTACTAATAAATTACAAAAGGTTCCTAAACTATACTAGAAAGATTAGATTTCACTTTGGACTCCTTACCAAACGTTTCATTTAAGACCCCTTTAGCATATATTTTTATTTTGTAACAAATTTTGTTACCTTTTGATTTTACCTTAATCCCTTTTTCATCTGTTTATCAAGATAGTATTGTTATCCCTTCATATATAGAACACGCTATTTGTGTCTCCACCATCAGCTTAATGTTGTATACTATCGAGATAACAACATTATTGGGGAAAAGTCCAAAGCTAAAAAAGTAAGAAATTAAAATAAGGTCCAAAGTAAACATATGTATTAAAATGATGATCCAGGTGAAACTTTGTTAAAAAGAAGCGATCGAAAGTAAAATTCACTCCTATGGAAATTGCAAAAAATACTAAATATTTGTCTAAATGGAGATCGATCTTCATGTCTCGTGGGGTGATATGGGGAAGATATGATCCTATAAGCCCAACAACATTAATTAATTAAGATCCTTACTCATTGTGAAATCTCCACTATTGCTTTCATGTTTGTACGCCATGCTTGGCTAACTCCTCTCCATCATCATTGGCTGCCAAAGTTTCCACTCTTCTAAGTTCTAATAACAACGCTAGATACAACCGCTAGGCTCAAGCTGCATTATTTTTCACATCACGTACGTATCGCATAGATCAGTTTTTATTTTTCTACTTCACTTGCCTCTTCCTCACTTCCAATGGATATCTTAGCCGCTCAGGCTCACCTCGGCAGCATTGGGCAGTGTGAGCTATAACATTAAATAATATACTATATAAAATGACATAATAACGTATTAAATAAGTTAAAAAACTAATTCTGGTATAAGATCTAGTTTCTAAGCAATATCAAAAGTACGATGGAGAGAATTCATATTAAATTAGCGTATTGAATTGATAATGTGTACTAAGATAATTAGCTCGATGACTAATTTTTAGGTGCCATAAAAGATATATATAAGATCCGCGCATAGTGTCTAACATTGAGATTACTCTAATGGTGTAACCTCGCCTAGTATTGCTTCTGTTTGTTTGTCACCAAGTTAGTTCTGATCGATAACTCTACCTTTCCGGCTGACAAAAAAATCTTCACTCTAAACTTAACATTCATGTTGACCTTATTGCGATATCAATATTTTACAAAAATATATTTTCAAGTCATTGAAGAGGCACACAAAATATTCTAGTAATAGATATCTGAAGAAAAATTACGAAAATAAGCACTTGGTCCACCGACATACTGGCATCAATTGAAAGGCACACATATGGTCCACCAGTCCTCATCTTTCACAATTAATGCTTTACATATGAAGCTAAAAGTTCAATTAATTATGCATGTTAGTG
>KE371727.1:0-13008 GCA_000418225.1 Zizania latifolia | reverse complement strand
CTCCGCGCTCTCGGCCCGGCGATGTCGGCGTCGTACCCGTCCAGCATCATGGGACGCGAGCGCGCCATCGTCGTCAACCTGGAGCACGTCCGCGCCGTCATCACGGCGTCCGAGGTGCTCGTCCCCGGCCCGCGCTACCCCGCCGTCGCCCCGCTCGTCCGGGAGCTCCGCGCCCGCCTCGCATCTACCCCCACCACCTCCCCGGCGCCCGCGACCTCGCCGTCGCCCTCGCCATCGCCACCGCAGGTGCCTGTCTCCCATCCTACCTTCTTGGACCGTCTGCCTACGCAAGTTCTGATCTTTTTTGTTGAAACTTTAAAGCAGGGCGCGGCGCGGGGGATGGACAGGAGTATCTCCTCGCCGGCGATGCACCACGGCGGTGAAGGAATCGGCAAGAACGGGCAAGCTCTGCGCGGTGACAAGGTTCTGCCGTTTGAGTTCAGGGCTCTCGAGGTCTGCCTCGAGTTCGCCTGCATTTCCTTGGAACATGAGGTGCGTTCACTGTTCCGCCGCCGTGGCTTAGTCCACGTTCTACCTCTAGTGCCAATGTGTCATCTCCATTCCGAATTTCACTGTACTAGTCGTTAACCGTGACTATTATTAATAATTACAAAATTTACTCTTTGAAATCTTAATTATATTTTTTGGTATTTATTAATTAGAGTTTTTTATGATTTAATAATTATAAATTATATAGGTAACAAAAATCAAGTTGTATTTGGTTGGATATATAATAGAATAAATGAGCTTCGAAAAAAGCCCACAAAATTTACAATGCAAATGGCCAACAGAATATGGGCATGTTTGGAGGAGCTGTTGGAAGTTAAGCTACTCTAGAGCTTTCTCAAACGATCTAAACTCTAGACCAGATTATGAGACTCAATAGATACAGAATGTAAAATAAACTAGAATTCAAAAACAGTAAAATATCAGTGTTTTTCATATTCTCACCAACTGCTAGTAAGAATTTGAAACTTTCCAAGTAGACCCTAATATATGGCCACAGCTCACAATTGTATAACTCTTTTTGGTTAACGTGGAAGCTTCATCAGAGTGCCCATTTAATTAGATAGGTATATACTCTTGTTTTCGTTCTATATCCCCTTAGGACCAAAAATTGGATGTTACTGTATTTTCATAACTTAGAGGCATCCCCTCTAATTCAACCTTTTGAATGTGAATTTTGTTCAGCTGCAAGCTTGCTTATCCGATTTTCATGGTTTTTGTTTGACCTGTAGTATTCAATTAAATGTCTCACCCTTCACTTCCTGATAACAATATGAAGATAAATAAACCCATTTCTGGAGTACATTAAAATGGGAGTGGTATTAGCTTTCAGGCAATATCTGTACTGCATCAGACTGAAGTTCCTTCAAAATTGCTTGATATGTATAAGTGATTGCATCAGACTTCCTCATTGGAGAAAGAGGCATACCCAGCTTTAGATGAACTCACCTCCAAAGTCAGCGCCCTCAACCTTGAGCGTGTTAGGCAAATAAAGAGTCGACTGGTCAAAATATCTGGGCGAGTTCAGAAGGTCAGCTTCTTCTTCTTCTTCTTTCCGTTTTCTTTTTGCATCAATCTGAGCAAAATCACGAGGAGATGGCTTCGCCATCTTTCAACAGCATTGCTAGCTACAGGTATCTGTCAATATTTACGTGGTCATGAGAGAATAACGTGGTTAATTTTGAAGGTTTGAAATGCCATTGAGGCATTGACACGTATCGTTTGACAGGTCAGGGATGAACTCGAACATTTGCTGGATGACGACATGGACATGGCAGCACTGCACTTGACGGAGAAGCTCGCCTACCAAGCAGCTGGACAGTCATCAAGATTTGGAGCCGAGAAAGATGCAACCGACCTCGAACAGAAGAGGTACAGGCTGCCGATCAACGCCAATCGATCGCCCCGAGAAAATTTTCTTCCACCAGTAGTACGGATAAGTGATAGGTTGAAGCTTCATAGTTCATCGATCCAATCATGAACATGATATGTGTGTCTGAAACTCTGAATGCAGCAGGGAGGAGGATGAGGAAGTGGAGGTAGGCAGCTTCAGCCCCAACACCGACGAGCTGGAGATCCTACTGGAGTCCTACTTCGTGCAGACCGACGGCACCCTGAACAAGCTCTCCGCCGTGAGCTCCTTCCGCTGACAAAAAACGTTAATTTTTCTCGCTGAAACCATCCATCTGAATTCTTTTCTCGCTGACGCCGGCATGGCGGCGGAATGAACTCAACTAGCTGCGGGAGTACGTGGACGACACGGAGGACTACATCAACATGATGCTGGACGACAAGCAGAACCAGCTGCTGCAGATGGGGATCCTGCTGTCGACGGGCACGCTGGTGATCAGCTGCGCCATCGCCGTGACGGGGGTGCTGGGCACAAACATCCACATCTCGCTCTACGACGCCCCCGCCGGCGTCTTCTGGCGCGCCGCCGGCGGCATCGTCGGCGGCGGCGTCACGCTCTACCTCGCCGCGCTGCTCTGCTACAAGCGGACCGGCATACTGCAGTGACGCTGTGACGGTCTCATGCATGCTCCATTGCTGCGGTGAACTTCTAGAGTGACTAGTGAACATAAAGTGTGTTTATGATTTAAGCTATTGCTATCTATAATTTCCTTCCAAATTAACTGCAAGATAATATAATGGATGACTATTTTCTCCCTTCCTAATTAATCTTTCCAATATGTTAATGTGGAATCAATGTATATGTTTTGTATATGCGTCTAGATTTCTTAATTTATAGATAAATCTAAACAACATCAAAATAACTTTAATTCTAAAACGGAGTAAGTAATAGATAGCAGCACTCTCTTCTCCACGTTAGTAAAAACTATATGTTTCACGCACTTTAATTAGAAAGATCTGGTTGTTGATTAGATAAGTCATGTAATTATAGTAGTATATTCTAAGGTCGTTTTATGTAGGCCAAATTGTCTTTTAACTCTTTGAGCTCTTTTTAAAGCCCAATAACTTTAACTTTATAGACTCTATCTAAAACACATGTTTTATAATATTCTATCTTCAAATATGTACAATTTGGTATTTCTTAATTAATATTTTTATATTTAATAAATGATGAAAA
The DNA here is from genome assembly GCA_000418225.1 of Zizania latifolia. Classification (NCBI taxonomy): domain Eukaryota; kingdom Viridiplantae; phylum Streptophyta; class Magnoliopsida; order Poales; family Poaceae; genus Zizania; species Zizania latifolia. Next base: position 9,914 of record KE371727.1, on the reverse strand, counting down.
AAAGCTACAATTGAGACTCCAAATAAAGTATTACTCAATTTATATTAATAAAAAATTGTGGAATTATTAAATCTAAGATTTTGATCCGAATATAACTCGATATTTATTAACTACCTACTTCAAAATTATTAAATTATAAAAATATAATGAATATTACAAACGAATTGTAATAACCAATGTATTCAATATAGGATTAAAATTTTAATATTTATTGATAGTAAGATACGACGGAGCCTGGTAAGAATCCATTACACCATTCTAATCTAGACACGGGGTCAGGCACTCTCACTGACAGTTCGACCCACACATGTTACCCCACCTGTCAGTCTAACACCAAGCCGAGTCTTCGCCGTGCAGATGAGCATCCACGTGTACACTTCTCCCCCAAGGCACAAACTCTGCGACGAGTCGACGGCCGAATCGCAAAAAAGAAACGGAAAAAAAATCAAATCTTGAGTTTTGAGTCTTGACGGCGAGGCATCTGAGAACTTCATCGCAATTTCTCGTCCTCTTTTTGGCTTAAACGAACAGCGAAATCTCGGATTCCGAAACCACAAATCCGGACTCGATCTCGCGCGACTCCGATGGTCCGGTTCCCGGCCGCAGCAGCCGCCGCCGGCGACAACCTCCTCCAAGACCAGTCTGCCCCAGGGTACGCAGCGGATTTTTTTTTCGGATCCAAATATCGTTTGCGTGATCTGATCGTGTCGCATCTGTTCTTGCTGATCGATTAGGAGAAGAAAGGTGTGAGCTTTCTGCGGTCCGGCCTGCCCCGGATGCAGTACCACCACGGCGGCAGCCGCATGCCGCCGTTCGCTCGCGGCGGCGTGAACAGCCGCGGCTACAAGCAGTTCTATGCGCCGCAGCAACTACCGCAGCCGCCTCCTCTGCCGGCTGCTGCGCCGCAGCCGCTGCCGCCGAAGGACAGGCACGAGGTGCTCATGGAGGCTGGCCGCCTAGCCGCGGAGTACCTAGTGGCGAAGGGCGTGCTACCGCCGGCCTCTCTGCAGCGCCACGGCGTCGGCGGCGGGGGATGGGTCCAGCTGCCGCCTCCGCTGCCAGCGGCGCAGGAAACCCCAGCATTCTACGACGCCCGGAATGGCCGCCGGCTGTTTGATGATGATAACAGTAATCCTAACACCCGCTCACGGCGGAACCGTGGTGGTGAGTACAATAACAATGACAGTAGTAGCTACAATGGAAGAAGGAAGAGGAAGCATGGTGCTTACAATAGGTATTCAGACTGGGGGAGGGACAAAGGGAGGAGCAGGGTGTATTTGGATAGCCGGAGTCATGAGGATGATGATGAGGATGAGGATGGGGATGGGGCTCCTCCTGGATTTAGGAGAGAGCGGCGAGGCCGTGGAAGATTTGATGATGGCAGGAGTAGCATGTCAGGAGTGGCTGGGGAGGGGGCAGCGTCTAGGATGGAGGCCACAGGGGAGTCAGAGCTAGAGGATACTGGATCGAAGGTGAGCTCTAACAGTAATTTCAGGAAGGATGTCGATGCTCTGCAAGAAGTGGAGAGCGAGGGTGAGGTGAATACAATCCATGATGATAGTAATCCACCAAATTCAGAGGTGGTGGAGCAAGGGACTAATGGTGAGAGTACTAGTAATAATGCTTCTTCTATTGTAGTTGAGGAGGCAGAGACAAAACATTTGCTTGTGCCCTCAGATGACAAAGTTTCAGATGAGAAGCCTGACGATAGTAGTGTTCTGAAAGAGAAGACTGAAGTTGACAAAGATTTGACTGAGAAATCTGAAGATGATAAGACTTCAGATGAGAAGGTACCAGATGTGGAGAATAATTCACATGATGATTGCAATAATTTGCTGAACTATTGCAGCTTTGCAAATGTCCCCACAAGGCCACGATCAACACTTGCACACAGGAATGCAGCACCAGCCTATAGGGAAGTTGTGGTGGCTGAACAGATTGATTTGGTTTCCTCTGAAGATGAAACTCATATGGGCATTAGTGTAGCAGAACATGGTAGCTCCTTGACTAATGCCCAGGAAGGCAACAAAGATGACATTGTCTGCTTGGAACATACCGATACACACACTGTTTGCAATCAAATGGTGGAGCCAGTAAGTTTCCCAGAAGAGGAAACGCAAATTGGAACTGATGATTTGAGAGGACAGAACAACATTGCACAACATTGTGCAGTAAACGAAACTAAGGAGCACAACAAGTTATCTCCTACAGCGACTTTTCAGCAGAATAGCTTGAAGCAGCAAGTTGAGGTAGGAATGCAGATTTACAATGTTGATACACCACCACTAGATGAAGACTTTATTGCTTCAGCTGATAAAGAGAAAGTAGTCGGTGCATTGTTATTACCTAGTATCAGAGATGAAGCGGTTGTTACAAAGGAAGAGGAAAATCTGGGTCAGTCAAGCTCATTTAAAATATGTGATCTAAACCTAGTTGGTAGTCCAGAGATTGCTGAGTTACGAAATGATCCCAGTTTGGGTCAACTCTCCATGGCTGGATGTTTGATGGAGCCACTAAATCAGCAACAAGCTGATTTTGGAACAACTATGGGTAACAATGCAAGTGATACCAACATGCATGCCCAAATTCCATTAGACCGTAAGGTTGATGAAGTTATCGATATTGAAGATGACTCACCAATTGAAGCTGGTGCATGTGATACTTCAAAAGCAAAGTGAGTTCCTTCTGCCTCCCTCTTATTTGCTATTTCATTCTGTTTTCATATGATAAGTTTTTCTGTTCATACGGTTTGATGACACACTGCCTGGCCTAAAGACCTGGCCCAGTCTTGTTACCATGAGGTGACCAGTTTTGTGCAGCCGAATGGTAGCTGCCCAGATGCTCTGCAATAGAAAACTACTAATATGAATGGTAGCTGTTTTCTTCCAGTCACCACGTGAGGAGCAATGAATCTAGGCCTTAGCTGTTCTCTTAGTATTGTTGCCTTTTCATGTTCTGTAGGGGTGGCAGCTGATCTAGCTAGACGCCTCATCAACTGCCTCACTGTCAATCTTTGTAACCCTTCTGGCCTTCTTTGCTCCAATAAAGTTGGTCAGCCATCTTTATGGCTGACCTGGTTAGAACAGTATTTCTACATAATGCACTGGCAACATGAGACATCCATCTAATTTCCACATCTACCTATGCATTAGTTTATTTATGTTTATCAAGTTCTTTTGATATATTTATTTATTCATTGTGTCTGTTGACTGCACGCGTTGAATTGTGTGTTTCAATTTCTTGCATACTAATACAATCTACTGTCAATTGTAAGCGTGATATATGCTAGCGGGGAGAACGTGATGAACCCTACTGTGAACACAGACGTTCTTCCTTGTATCCAAGATGGATATAATTTTGCAATTTCAGATTACCTGGGTGCTGATATACCTTGCTACCAATCAATGCAAACAGATCTTCATAGTGGGATGAGCCTAAATGATTCAGAGGTGAGGTTTCCTGGTATTTCTATTCATCAGATAGAGACTTAATAATAGGGAAATTGAGAATTTGCTGCTACCCAGTAGTGTCATTTGAGGATTTGCGACCCTATGTTTCCCTGACAGTCATAGACACATAGTCACTGTAACACTAATTTTCTTTCATGAGTAATGGATTTGCTTACACTTCTTTTCCTCTTTCAGGGCATTACTGTCATGGATGATACAATATATGGTTCTCTTAGCGATATTGGTAATTGATTTTACTTAGCAACTTCCTCACTCAGTCTTTCTACAGCAATGTTCTTTATGTCTTTGTCCTGTCGATTTTCAATGTTGTCTTTGTTTCACTTGTTTATTGTGAAAGGCTGTTCATTTGTAATGGCTATGAGAGATATGCCTAAGCTTTAATTCGTAGAACTAACAAAATGAGAGAACAGGCCCAAAGATCACAAACATCAGTTGATAAGCTAACCTGTAATATATTATTTGGCCCCTATATTTCTTGTTGAGCTTGTTGAAAAATGCAATCTGCAATCCATGACAGTATTGTTTCGTCATGTTTTTAGCTCATTTTCCCCAACACTGACTAACAGTGTTTTTGTTTAAAAAATGTGATTACAGGTTTTATGGAGGTTTGGGACCAGCCACCTCAGAACTACGAAAAGTTCTTCTGACCAGACACCAAGTGCTGTTGATTGTGCTGTAACTGTAAGCATCAATCACACACACATATACACACCTATGTTGGCCACTTGATCAAGCCAATTAGCCAGTGCCAAAGTGTCTAGTTAGCTCACCAGTAGGTGTAGATGAACAGTGTCAGTGCCTTTTGCCGGCCGACGCACAGATTTCTTCGTGTACATCGTATAGCTGGAGGCATTGATCCTTCCAGATCAATTGAATATTCGCCCAGAAAGTATTGTCCTTGTGTAAACAGTTCGACATACAATATAATACTTTGCTTGCCATGATAATATATTATCTGCTCCTTGTTGCCCATAACTCCAAATGGGCCAGGGACCAGGGTGTGCTGTGCTTCCAATAGAGAGAAGAAAAAAAGGGGGTAAAAGAGATTTTTTTAAATAATATTTTTTATCGAAATTACAATTCTGTGACGTTGTTTTAAAAAATAGTAAAACTAGACCTCTGTCGATACAGGAAAAAAGTTGCCTCCTGTCGAATGATCGACTGGTTGGTGCACTAGCTTTTGCGCTGCGCCTACCCATCCACGGTGTGAGCTCCTGTCGACCGACAGGAGGCAATTTTTCTTTTTTTCATGTGGATACACTTTTTCCCATATCCACATTTGAATTATCAATAGAGGTCCTGTTGACATTTAAATTATTAATAGGGATTCTTTCGACATTTGAATTGTCGATAAGAGTTCTATCGATAATTTAAACGGCGACATGACCCCTATCAATATTTGAAGTGTCGACAGGGGTATAAATTTTGTGATTTTCTAAAACCGTATTCCAAAATTGTAATTTCAAAAAAAAAAAAAAGGATAGGCAATGCAGCTGGTCATGTGCAAATCTCAACTGTTTCCGTGGTGGAATCGAAGCAGATTACACAGAAGGAAAAGAATTTCTTTTATGATAGTAGCTTGCAACCGCCATGAAAATGTCCATATAAGGATCTCATTTGGATTACACAAACTCTGACCAGTATGAACAGTAAAAATGAGCTCCCAAAGAATGGTGCTCTATCTGTAACTTGCTGCTGATGCTAGTGGCTTTGCGCCAGTATTTGGGCTTCCACTTTCCAGTGGATTCAGACATCAGCATCTTCTTTGCTATCGTCCACAGGCTTGTCTGAAGATGGGGAGCTCGTCTCCTGGTTGCCAGAGCCGGTTGAAACCTTCACGGTGGCAGGCCTTAGCAGCCTCTCCCTTAGAAGGAATCCACGCCGGACTTCATGTGAAACAATCCCTGCCTTGAACTGGTTAGATTCCTCGCGTGCGATAGCCTCGTGAATCTTCATAAGAAAAACAAAAGGTATGAGCTCCTGCTATGGTGCCTATGTACTAAGAAAAGATGAGCATCATGACTCCACATTTAGAAGTGCAGATACTGTAACTCTGTAAGCAAGCGAATCGAACTTTTTCATATGAGCAAAAGATTTGTTTGGATCAACAACTACGCTGTCATATAGATGCTGTTGTCAGTTGCATCTTCCAAGTTCCAAGTACTATTCCTTTTTTAGGGGATAGAAGTGCTACGGTAAGTGCCCAAGGAACTCCTAAAAATAACTAAATAAGCGATCGAGGAAACAGAGAGGTGCCTTTTTTTCATCAGAATGGCAAATAATACAAAATTTAAAAAATGCTAGCAGACGTAATGTGGCAACTAAGATAAACTTTGTAAATGATGGTATAATCATCTAGAGCAGTCAACCAAACAATACGATTGTCAACCAGAGAATATACTATTAAACTAACAAGATTATATCAACTACATATCATTACAGTACATCTTACAAGAAAATCTACATATGCAATTATGCATATTTAACTGATATGAGAATAGAAACCTTAAGCAAGCTTGCAAGAAAATAGTGGTATATACCCAAACTAGTCAATCAATCACTCTTAACAACTTAACATAAAAATAATGATTTAGAAGGTTATAGGATACTTACCGAAGGATCAAATGGCTTGCCAACTGTTTCCACAACTCCTACACCTAAGCTTCTCAATGTTTCTACTAACTGCTTGTATATGCCTTGATAGCTTGTGCTAATCTTTTGCTCTTTATCAGTCTCCAGGGTGATATCTTGATTCACCTCCTCAAAGCTATCAGCCAGAGTCAATAGACTCTGAACAACTTCCACTTGTATATTCGAGGTAAACCTTGCACGATCCTTTTCAGTCTGCTTCCGGAAATTCTCCAGATCAGCATTGATACGGAGGAATTTATCCTTCCCTGATGTAATTTCAGTTGTAATACTCTCAAACTGAGCAGCTGAACTACTCCTCTCTTTCTCCATGGCAATGATAGCATTCTCGATTCCACTAAGAGCCTCTTGATTTCCATCTAAAAAAGCTTTCTTGTATAGACGAACTAGGTCTTTCATAGGAGGAAAATCTTCCCCATTTACAATCTGCACAAAGCTATTCAGTTTAGTGAAACTTGATGACAGATTGACAGTCCCATTTTTTTGAAACGTGATTAGCAACAGTCGATGAAATACATAGCTACAAACTCAAACAAAAAACACAAGCAAATATTAATAACTCTGTTTATCTTTTTATTTCATTTTTCCATAATAATGAGCATTCCTTCAGTTATTTCATTGTTCAAGTTGCAACAGTAACTTGAAATGAAAATTCATAATTGTGCCTTAACAGCCATAATTGTTGTATACCGATGGTTCAAAAATTTCAGTTTAGCTGAGAAATAATAATGTTAGCCATGTTCTCCAACTACTCATGTGATTTCCAAAGCAATGCAAATTCCAAAATTAGCTTATCTCTTTCATAATTTCGCCAACCAACAAAAATTAACACTACATTTCTTTTTAGATAATAGAAGAAAACTTAGGGCCTTTATAAGGTGTGCCACAAACTAACACTACATGTCCTTTAAATTCAGACCATGCTGCATGAATTGATGCATATTACAAAAAAATGAGCATTGAGAACTCGTTTTTTTTTGCCTTTTCGCACCAAAATTCACCATTACTACCTCGAATACTCTAATTCTCTCCAGATTATAATTAACAAACAACATATAACTGCAAGCATTCGGATCAACATCCCTTTTTTTCGTTCACCAGAAAAATGGTTCCCTAATCCCTCATCCACGAAAGACACAGAGAGGCGAAAGTCTATCACGAACTAATCACTCTCCACGGCCGGATCTAACCAAAATCTACAGGCCAATAACAGCAAAGCTAAAACCCCCCGCCCAACTCCGGCGACGGGCGGAGGAAGGAGCGCGCGAGCGAGGAAGAAGAAGGGGGTGCGCGAGGAGGCACGGCCGCACGGGCGCTCCCAGGAGCGGGGAAGATTCCCAGAAAAGATCTCACCTTCGGGTCAGCGCCGGCGACACGGAGCGGCGGCAGCGCGGCATTGGAGTGCCGGAGAGAGAGCAGCGAGGGGGTTGGTCTGCTGGGACTCCGGCGAGCAGGGATTGCGACGGGAGGGGTTAGGGTTTGGAGGCAGCGGAGAGCGGGGCTTGCGGCCGCGGCGGCGGAGGCGGAGGCGGCGGCGCAGAAGGTGAAGGATGCCGCCATGCTTTATCGTTTTGCTCCCCACGGAATTCTGTCCGGAAAGTATAGAAAAACAGAAAAGCAATCGGAAATTATACAGGTACACTGTACACACCCTGGGATGTTGACACAGCAGCTTTGAGAACTAAGTTTATATAATAAAATAAAACTATTTAAACATTTATTTTAGGTAAAAATAAAAGTTAAATATATCAACTAAATATTATTAATCCATCAGATTCTAAAAATATTAAAGCTAAAGTTGTGTCAAACCAGTAAACGTGTGTTTGGTTTGAAGGCGTGATGGGATAAAATAGATATATCTCTATTTTAAAGATGCGATGATTCTATTCTTTGTTTGATAAAATGAGATAGAATGAACTATATTTTTTGTTTGGTTGGAGAAATAGGATCAACCTCGTTGCCACCAGCTCACCACCGCGTCGTCGCCCTACCGCGTTGTCACCCGCTTGCCACTGCCCCGCCCCGCCACCAGCTCATTGTCATCTCGCCTCACTACCTCTAGCTTGCTTCGTCGTCCGTCGTAGCCAGCTCACTGTCGCGTCGCCTCTAGCTCGTTGTCACCCTGCCGCCAGCTCGATGCTACCCTTCGTGTCACTGCTAGGGATGAAAACGGATCGGATACGGACGGATATTAGTGATATCATATCCTGTTTTCATATTTTTTTTTTGGATTCGGATTCGGATACTCTGGATATGAATACGGAACCGGATATCATCGGATACGAATACGGAGCGGATACGAACACGGTTACAAATATTTATCGAATATCATCAGTAATATAATTCTTGATTCATAATCATAACACATAAGTGGCAAGTAATAGTTAAAAGGATTATCTTGAAGTAAATTTTAAAGTAAATCGATGGTACTAAATAACTTGGCAAATTTAAAAGAGCCTATGTGATATTTGCAATTTGGTTTGAGCTTGAAATTTTTTCTACGATCAAAATATAACATAGCTTATCTCATATAAAAATTTAGTATTTTTCTAGATCAGTTTACTATTTTTAATTCATTAAGTGTGTTTCTAGGATTTATATTGAAATAGGTCAAATTTGAACTGCAAGTACATGAAATAATGAACCAAAATTTGTAGAAAAATCATATTCATATTTTTTAGTCTATTTTTAGGCCGAAACCACTAAATGGAAAGAAAATTTGAAAAATCTAGGTTGCGACACTTGATTGGCAACGTGGAGCTTAATGGTTTTTTAATTCTAAAAAAATCAAATGAAGTCTAAAAAATACGAGATCTGTCATAGTGTTATGATATGATATGTAGATGCTATGAAAAAAATTTGAAAATATTTCAAGAAATTTGTCACGTAGGATGTTAAGAAAGCCGAAGATTCTCCTAGAATGAATTAGGATTTAAAGAAGGAATTGGTTGGGTTCGAAAGAAAATCATCGGTTAAATCCTCGTTTAAACTTGAAACTTTTTCTGCAATAAAAATACAGTGTATCTTATCCCATGAAAAATATTGATATTTTTCTAAGTCAGTTAGCTATTTTTAGTTAATTAAGTGTGTTTCTAGGATTTATATTGAAATATGTCAAATTTGAACTGCAAGTACATGAAATAATGAACCAAAATTTGTAGAAAAATCATATTCATATCTTTGAGTCTATTTTTAGGCCGTATCCACTAAATGGAAAGAAATTTTCGAAAAATCTAGATTGCAACACTCGATTGGCAACATGAAGCTTAATGGTTTTTAATTATAAAAAATCAAATGAAGTCTGAAAAATACGAGCTATGTCATAGTGTTATAATATGATATATAGATACTATGAAAAAAATTGAAAGTATTTTAAGAAAGTTATCACGTAGGATGTTAAGAAAGCCAGAGATTCTCCGAGAACGAATTAGGATTTAAAGAAGGAATAGGTTGGGTTTGAAAGCAAATCATCAATTAAATTCTTATTTAAACTTAAAACTTTTTCTACAATAAAAATACAGCGTATCTTATCTCATCAAAAAATTTGGCATTTTTCTAAGTCAGTTAGTTATTTTTAGTTAATTAAGTGTGTTTCTAGGATTTATATTGAAATAGGTCAAATTTGAACTGCAAGTGCATAAAATAATGAACCAAAATTTATTAAAAAAATCATATTCATATTTTTAGTCCATTTTTAGGCAGTACCCACTAAATAGAAAGAAATTTTGAAAAATCTAGGTTGTGACACTCGATTGACAGCGTGGAGCTTAATGGTTTTTTAATTCTAAAAAAATC
>KE371725.1:785883-797158 GCA_000418225.1 Zizania latifolia | reverse complement strand
GACTAGATGTTCAATTGAAATGAAATCCTACTTAATTGACTAGAATTTCAATTGAAATGAAATCCAACTTAGTTGACTAGAATTTCAATTGAAATGAAATCTAGATTAGTTGTCTAGAATTTTAATTAAAATGAAATACAACTTAGTTGACTAGAATTTCAATTGAAATGAAATCCAAATTAGTTGTGAAGAATTACAATTGAAATGAAATCTAAATTCATTGTGAAAATTTTCAATTAAAATAAAATCCAACTTAGTTCACTAGAATTTTAATTGAAATGAAAACCAACTAAGTTGACTAGAATTTCAATTTAAATGAAATCCAAATTCAATAGAAATGAAATCCAACTTAGTTGAATAAAAGTTCAATTGAAATGAAATCCAAATTAGTTGTGAAGAATTTCAATTGAAATAAAATCTAAATTAGTCGTGAAGAATTTCAATTCAAATGAAATCTAACTTAATTGACTAGAATTTCAATTGAAATAAAATCCAAATTAGCTATGAAGAGTTTCAATTGAAATGAAATCCAAGATAGTTATGAAGAATTTCAATTGAAATAAAATCCAGCTTAGTTGACTAAAATTTTAATTAAAATGAAATCCAATTGGTTGACAAGGAGTTCAATTGAAATGAAATCCAACTTAGTTGACTAGAATTTCAATTGAAATGAAATCTAACTTAGTTGTGAAGAATTTCAATTGAAATGGAACCAAATTAGTTATGAAGAATTTCAATCGAAATAAAATCCAACTTACTTGACTAGAATCTCAATTAAAATAAAATCCAACTTAGTTGACTAGAATTTAAATTGAAATAAAATCCAACTTAGTTGACTAGATGCTCAATTGAAATGAAATCCTACTTAATTGACTAGAATTTCAATTGAAATGAAATCTAACTTAGTTGACTAGAATTTCAGTTGAAATGCAATCCAACTTAGTTGACTAGAATTTCAATTTAAGTGAAATCCAAATTAGTTCTGAAAAACTTCAATTGAAATGAAATTCAAATTAGTTGTGAAGAATTTTAATTGAAATAAAATACAACTTAGTTGACTAGAATTTCATTTGAAATGAAATCCAAATTAGCTGTGAAGAATTTCAATTGAAATGAAATCTAAGTTAGTTGTAAAGAATTCTAATTGAAATGAAATCCAAATTAGTTGTGAAGAATTTTAATTAAAATGAAATCCAACTTAGTTGACTAGAATTTCAATTGAAATGAAATCCAAATTAGCTGTGAAGAGTTTCAATTAAAATGAAATCTAACTTAGTTGTGAAGAATTTCAATTGAAATGAAATCAAACTTATTTGTGAAGAATTTCAGTTGAAATGAAATCCAAATTAGCTGTGAAGAATTTCAATTGAAATGAAATCCAAATTAGTTGTGAAGAATTTCAATTGAAATAAAATCCAACTTAGTTGACTAAAATTTCAATTAAAATGAAATCCAATTAGTTGACAAGAAGTTCAATTGAAATAAAATCCAACTTACTTGACTAAAATTTCAATTGAAATGAAATCCAATTTAGTTGGCAAGAAGTTCAATTGAAATGAAATCCAACTTTGTTGACTAGAATTTCAATTGAAATGAAATCTAAATTTGTTGTGAAGAATTTCAATTGAAATGAAATCCAACTTAGTTGACTAGAACTTCAATTTAAATGAAATCCAAATTAGTTATGAAGAATTTTAATTGAAATGAAATTCAAAGTAGTTGTGAAGAATTTCAATTGAAATAAAATCTAACTTATTTGACTAGAATTTCAATTGAAATGAAATCTAAACCAGTTGACTAGAATTTTAATTGAAATGAAATCCAAATTAGTTGTCTAGAAGTTCGATTGAAATAAAATCTAACTTAGTTATGAAGAATTTCAATTGAAACAAAATCAACTTTGTTGACTAGAAATTCAATAAAAATGAAATCCAACTTAGTTAACTTGAATTATATTGAAATAATATCCAACTTAGTTGACTTGAAGTTCAATTAAAATAAAATCAACTTAGTGGACTAGAATTTCAATTTAAATGAAATCCAAATTAGTTGTGAATAATTTTAATTGAAATAAAATCTAAATTAGTTGTGAAGAATTTCAATTGAAATGAAATACAACTTAGTTGACAAGAATTTCATTTTAAAATGAAATCTAAATTAGTTGTGAAGAATTTCAATTGAAATGAAATCTAAATTAGTTGTGAAGAATTTTAATTGAAACGAAATATAACTTAGTTGACTAGAAGTTCAATTGAAATGATATCCAACTTAGTTGACTAGAATTTCTATTGAATTGAAATCTAACTTAGTTGACTAGAATTTCATTTGAAATAAAATCCAACTTAGTTCATTAGAATTTTAATTGAGAAAAATATAACTTAGTTGACTAGAATTTTAATTTAAATGAAATCCAATTTTGTTATGAATAATTTTAATTGAAATGAAATCTAAATTAGTTGTCAAGAATTTTAATTGAAATAAAATCCAACTTAGTTGACTAGAATTTCATTAGAAATGAAATCCAAATTAGTTATGAAGAATTTCAATTAAAATGAAATCGAAATAAGTTGTGAAGATTTTCAATAGAAATAAAATCCAAAGTAGTTGTGAAGAATTTCAATTGAAATGAAATCCAACTTAGTTGACTAGAATTTCAATTGAAATAAAATCTAGCTTAGTTGACTAGAATTTTAATTGAAATAAAATCCAAATTAGTTGACTAGAATTTCAATTGAAATGAAATCCTACTTAGTGGACTAGAATTTCAATTTAAATAAAATTCCAAAGTAGTTGTGAAGAAGTTCAATTGAAATGAAATCCAACTTACTTGACTAGAATTTCAATTAAAATGAAATCTAACTTAGTTGACTAGAATTTCAGTTGAAATGAAATCCAACTTAGTTGACTGGAATTTCAATTTAAATTAAATCCAAATTAGTTGTGAAAATTTTTAATTGAAATGAAATCCAAATTAATTGTGAATAATTTCAATTGAAATGAAATACAACTTAGTTGTCTAGAATTTCATTTGAAATGAAATCCAAATTAGTTGTGAAGAATTTCAATTGAAATAAAATCTAAATTAGTTGTGAAGAATTTCAATTAAAATAAAATCTAACTTAGTTGACTAGAATTTTAATTGAAATAAAATCAAATTAGTTGACTAGAATTTCAATTGAAATGAAATCCAAATTCAATAGAAATGAAATCCAACTTAGTTGACTAAAAGTTCAATTGAAATGAAATACAAATTAGTTGAGTAGAAGTTCAATTGAAATGAAATACAACTTAGTTGACTAGAATTTCAATCAAAACGGAATCCAAGTTAGTTGTGAATAATTTTAATTCAAATGAAATCTAACTTAGTTGACTAGAATTTCAGTTGAAATAAAATCCAAATTAGCTGTGAAGAATTTCAATTGAAATGAAATCCAAATTAGTTGTGAAGAATTTCAATTGAAATAAAATCCAACTTAGTTGACTAAAATTTCAATTAAAATGAAATCCAATTAGTTGACAAGAAGTTCAATTGAAATGAAATCCAACTTAGTTCACTAGAATTTCAATTAAAATGAAATCTAACTTAGTTGTGAAGAATTTCAATTGAAATAGAACCAAATTAGTTGTGAAGAATTTCAATCGAAATAAAATCCAACTTACTTGACTAGAATCTCAATTAAAATGAAATCCAACTTAGTTGACTAGAATTTAAATTGAAATAAAATCTAACTTAGTTGACTAGATGTTCAATTGGAATGAAATCATACTTAATTGACTAGAATTTCAATTGAAATGAAATCCAACTTAGTTGACTAAAATTTCAATTGAAATAAAATCTAACTTAGTTGTGAAGAATTTTAATTGAAATGAAATCCAAATTAGTTGTGAAGAATTTGAATTGAAATAAAATCCAACTTACTTGACTAGAATCTCAATTAAAATAAAATCCAACTTAGTTGGCTAGAATTTAAATTAAAATAAAATCCAACTTAGTTGACTAGATGTTCAATTGAAATGAAATCCTACTTAATTGACTAGAATTTCAATTGAAATGAAATCCAACTTAGTTGACTAGAATTTCAATTGAAATAAAATCCAAATTAGTTGTGAAGAATTTCAATTGAAGTGAAATCCAAATAGTTCATGCAGCTCTCCTACTGGGATGACTCGCTCACCGAGCGACAGCAGATTCATTTGTTTGCCCATGCCTTGCAGGAACCAGACAGACATTGAACTCTGAAACCCAGAGTCCCTTGAGAGAGCCATCAGCCTTGCACGAGCATATGAGCATCGAACAGCCACTCGTCCACAGCCAACATCAAGCGCCAACGTGTCGTCGACATCCGACCAGCCCTAGCACAGGTCCCTCTCTCCGGCCAAGCTATAGTCACGCCGTGAGCAGGGACTATGTTTTAATTGCGACGAGAAGTTCGTCCCTGGGCACAACTGACAGTGCAAGCGCCTCTTCGTCATGGAGGTTGACTCAGGCAGCGACGACATATTGTCCGACAACAATCCAGATAGCCCGACCATCTCCCTATCAGCCTTGACCGTCACCACACCACGAACGGAACGGACCATGACAGTATGTGCTACAATCGGTACCACTTCTCTCGTGGCCTTGCTGGACTCAGGATCGACGCATAACTTCATCGCGGACTCCGTGGCGGAACGCACGGGCCTCATCGTCAAGCCACGATCTGAGATTCCCGTCACGGTCCCCACTAGCAAACAGGTGATGAGCTCGAGCCTCTGCTATGACGTCCACTTCAGTGTCAACAACGATGAATTCATCATCGGCTGCCTGGCCCTTCCTTTGGATGGCTACGACCTCATCCTCGGCGTACAGTGGCTGGGGTCCCTCGGGCCTATCGTCTGGGACTTTCACCGATTAACAATGGCCTTCGTCAACTCAGGTAGGCAGGTCATATGGCAAGGCCAACCAGATCACTTGGCGCTACCGCACATGCTTACCAGCAACACCGACGATCTACTACCTGCCGTCCTCGATGACTTCGCCGACATCTTTCAGGAGCCGGTAGCTGATACATCATGGGTCTTCCATGATGAATTCTCTCAGAGATTTACTGCTTCCTAGCTCGAGGACCAGCTACTTTTCGACGGCGGGGGAGATGTCAGGTGCAAGCGGGCTGGGCCTGGGCTGCCGGGCCCAATCACGTGAACAGCCCATGGTTAGTTTGGATCCTAATCGTATTAGTCTAGGTTAGCTAGAGTTAGGTTAGTTTACTTTTCCAATTGTAGTTAGGGTCGGTTTGTCCTTGTTCTAGAATAAGAGGACTCTTGCCCTATATAAAAAGGTCCATAGCTTGTAATTATCAATTAAGAAATAGTCAAGAAATAAACTAGTTTAGTCTTTACCATAGTTTAGTTTAGTGTTTTTTTACTACATAATCTGTCACGATGCCAAGGAGACAAGGGCCAGCGCATCCTCGTCCTCTCGTCAGCCACGGTTACGCTCTCCGCTCTCTTCCGCACTTTCGCACGTTCCGCTACACAGCGCCCATGACAATCACCAGGTAATCTTTTTTCAGACAGACATCATAATCAGACAGTCTGATGTGCTATCACTCATAATACCATGTTAATGCAATACATCCTTTTCGTGTAAGCTTTACGTCAAGTATGAAAAATTGAAAATCCATCCATGAGTGTAGGACAGCCGATCAGGCTGCATAAACTTCTGCTGCACTGCTCCGAGCTGTCCTGTGCCTTTCATTCCAAGTTGAAGCATAGGATAATAAGAAGTTGGAATGGATGTGCTCGCGCATAAGTACTACCAACCCAACAAAAAGCAAAAGTTCACCCACTTACCTCTCAGTTGGCCCAGCATAAGTTGCAGCAATTGCTCGTTATGAAGCTGCCTCACATTTGGATAGGCGATTGCTAGCACCATTGGCAATGTTGCTGCTACTGTCAACTGCTAGACCTTGGTCCACTAGAACAATGCCTATGACTGATACATCTGAAATTGAAATGAAGAACAGAGCACAAATCTGGCCGTAGTGCTTAAAAATGCTTCATCTGTATTTGGTTTCGCTTCTTTCATGAAGGAAATGTAACAGTTTCCTTAAGAAATAAAGGAAAACGGTTGTAAATTAGATAGGGGACCAAGCAATTCTTTCTGTGAAGACAGATAAAAAGAAGACAGTCTGCCCCGATGTCACTTACATAAGAACAGAGGCATCCTGGGAAGAGCTCAGCTGGATGTGATGATACGGGACCTCCTCATTAAGTGCAGAAGGAAATATCTTTCGGTGCTTAATCATTCACATATTTACTTGAGAATCAACGTACATTGATTTTGACAGAACAACATCTGACGCTGACAACAGAAATGTGTACTCTGTTAAAACATAGAGTGGAAAGGCAGGAAAAATCAGTAGAAGATGCCAAAAGACTCTGCATCTTTTGTCTGTGTTGTTAACTCAGGCAAACTCCTGTCATTAAGGCCTCATTTGGAACGAATATTTTTTACAAGAATTTTAAGGGAATTGAAGTAATTTCTATAAAATTCTCGTGAAATTCCTGTGTTCCAAATGAGACTTAGATGGAATACAATGTATATTGTATGAGAAATCAGTTGCACAGAATCACCGTGAATTTTTGTTTGTTTCTGTTGAGTGAGCACTTGCAAGTTGCCAAAATGGAACAAAAAGATACAGAGCAACTGACAAGAGCAGACTTCAGCGTACTGTAGTCCACTGGAGATCAGATGATCGGCGGCGGCGGCGTCTCCCAGACGTCGAACACATTCTCCTCGTTGTGCAGGGCGAAGAGCCGATCGCCTCCGATGGAGAAATCGCAGATGGCGCCGCCGTGGCTCCTCCGCAGCGTCGACGTCAGAACGCACTCGGGGCCACTGAAGACGGAGATGCTGTCGTTCATCGACGAGAAGAGCTGCCCGCCGTGCGTGGCGAGCTTCGGGTAGCAGCTCTCCTCTCCGGGCACCTTCCGGTTCATGAGCTTGCTCCGGGAGCTCCACCGCACTCCACCGGCGTTGCTCCTGAGGTCGAGGAACCCGAGGTCGTCGTACTGGTTGATCACGCAGACCGACCGCTCGTCCTCCATGGCGATGGCGTGGAGCACGCGCTTGTCGTCGAGCGACGCGGCTGTGCCAGCGTCTGACCATGACCAGACCACGTTCTTGTGCCGGAAATCGAGCAAGCCGATGAAACAGTTGTCGGTCTTGGGGAACAGTGTGGCCACCATGAGCGCGTTGGCGGCATCCAGCCATTGGAGCTTGTCGGCGTCGCCCAAGGCGCAGCCCGGCGGCTCGTAGAAGAAGTCGGCCTGCTCACCGGTGGCGCGGTCCCAGACGCCGATGCCGTACTCGTTGAACCTTCCCTTGCAGCTGGCGAAGATACTCGAGTCCTGGTCGAACGCCAGTGCGCCGGCGGTGAAGGACTTGGCCTGGCGGTCGTGCACGACGCGAAAGCGGTGGTGGAGGTTGCCGGAGACCGCGGAGAACGCGGCCATGCCTCCATCGTACTTCCCGAGGCGCTCGCGCGCAGCGATCAGGAGCGTGGCCTCGTCGAGGTACGCCACGTCGTTGACCTGCGAGTGGTCGAGCGACACCGGGCGGCGCTCGTCAAGCATCCAGTTGTAGACGTGCACAGCGCCCCCGTGCGCGACGCAGCACCCACCGTCGGGCGCGGCACGGATAGCCGTGCCGTCCCCCGGGGCGCGCCCTGGGACCGATGCCGCGAGGCGGAGCCTGTCGCCGTCGAACGCGCCCCAACGCGCGGCACGGACGTGGTCCAGGAGGCCGTAGTAGAGCGCCTCCCTGTAGAGCAGCTTCTCGGGGAGCTGCGGCGGAACGTGGAGACTGCCGGTACGGAGCAGATCGAGCAGCACCGCGAAGCACGCCGGGTTGCGGTCGATAAAATACTCCGCTACACCTCCCCCTCCACCTCCTCCACCGCCGCCGCCGCCGCTGATGGTGGGAGCAAGGTTCCAGGACGAGTCCAGCAGCGCGCCGAGCATGGAGTCGCGGCCGGCGTTGGCGAGCGTGGTGGTGGTCGTCTCGAACACCTGCCCACCCACGTTGAACCGCACGCGCCCCCCTCCCAACCCCATCTTCCCCACCGCCAGCAACTTATCACCACGCCATCATTCCCCCTGCGCAAGGCGCCGAAGCCTCCCCCAACCTGGGATTGATTCGGAGACAAAAGCCGCAGGATTTCGCGCCGAATTTGGATGGGGAATCGTACGGATCGTATCTGGAACTGAAAGGGGCAAGGAGAAGCCGGGAAGGGGAGAGGCGGATTGGGTTGGCTATGTAAGCCGCGGCAGGGCACGCGAGCAAGGGACGGAGCGGACGGGGAGACAGGCGGAGGAGCGGTGGTTGTGTTGCTTTGACGCGACGTGAACGCGACGACGGAGTTTGAACGGAACAAGTCTCCGGTGACCGGTGCCAGTCCACCGAGGGAATTGGGGTTCGGCCAGTCTGGCAGGAATTTGAGGAAATGGATGCCTCCCCGTACAACATGATGGTGTTGGCGTATCCGGAGCTAGCGTTGTGCCCGCAGGTTACCGGGCCTGCCCAATAAAAACTGATATAATATTTCAATTAGTTAGAAATAATATTTTAATGCAAACATATATATTATTTCAGTTACTATATCATAATGTTTTAAATAATTTAATTTTTTTTATTAAATAATGCCTCACTTTTATCCGTTAGCAATGTTTAAAAAATATGTAAATCATATTTAACTATAAACATAAATTATTTTAATTGTTCACATATAATGTTTTAATTAGTTACGAATAATGTTTCAATATAACTATACGTATTGTTTCATCTAGTATATCATAATGTTTCAAATAGTTAAACACTTGTTTTATTTTTTATTAAACAATATTTCACTTTATACATTAGTAGTTATTGGGGGAAAATATTTTTACCCTAACAAGCAATGATAACAAGAATTTCGAAACCCCCTCCGAATGCTTGAGCCGCAACTTCGCCCGAAGTTGTCAGGAGACCCTCCGAAGGCCCAAAGGGACTGCGTGGTCCGAAACCACCCAGAGGAGACATCGAAACCATGGGCTCCCTCGTCCCCTCCGTTAAGATGTGTGCCGTGCCATGTTCATACGGGGTGTTATCAAATCGCCCCTATGTAATCCGCCGTGTAATACTATTATAGTCGGTTATATGTAGGGAGTAAATTAGTATAACCCTATTGTTACCGTGCCTATATGTAGGGGGATCAAACACTTGTATTGCCAATCAATACTACTTCTGCACGAAGGTTATTATCCGTTTCGGAGGCCTCGGGCAGAGTTCGAAGCATGTCTACACTTCAAACCCTTTAAGCTTCTAACACTAAAAACATATTGCATATTTTCTGATTACGCCAACAGTTGGCGCCATTCGTGGGGACTCTAGTTCTAAATTAGACTCTCTACCACAACCCTTCGAGTTAAACCTCGAGACATACCTCGCAAGAAAGGAAAAGGTGCAGTTCCCCCTCGGAGGTCCCCTCGAGTTCCGAAAGCCTCGTTGCGCTTAGAGCACCCTCTCGCCGAGGCTAGCGCGCAAGGCCTTGAGGACCCAGCAGGCCTCTCGGCGGCGAACACCACCCCAGGGGCTACGGAGCACACCGCAGGCCTCCCGGTGGCGAACACCACCCGAGGGGCTGTGGAGCACACCGCAGGCCTCCCGGCAGCGAATAACGCTCCAGGGGCTGCGGAGCACACCGTGGGCGTTCCAGCTGCGAACACCACTTTAGGGGCTGTGGAGCACACCGTGGTCCTCCCTTCGACGAACATCACTTCTAGATCCACGGGCCCTACGCAGACCCTCCGGTGCAGGTCCCTTTGGAAGATGTAGGCCCCCTGTGCACAGGCACCCTGCTACCCCCGAGGGCACTGCAAACCGATTATATCCGATCACGGGAGCTAGAGGGGTCCTCTCAAGGAGGGGGAGCCTTCGAAGACGTGTAGGCCTCTGAGTTGGCCTTGCTGCGAGTAAAGGTCTTAAGATGACATCAAAAACGCTGCCAACCAGGTGCACGCTCCGAAGGTCTCCAACGACCCTCCGAGACCAACCATCGTCACCCTGAGCGACCACGAGGAGCAGGAGCCTCAAGAGCGGAGGCAAAATGCCTCCTTTAACGATAGGTCGCTGTTCCACCCTGACCTCCAAAAGGTCTGCTTTCACCCGAAGTTCTGGGCTACGAAGCTGCCAAAGTACTCTGAGGATTCAGACCCCAACGAGTTCACCAGCTCCTATGCCCTCGCGATTGAGGCTAGCGGAGATGAGAGGGATACGTTGGCCAAATGCTTCCCTTTGGCCCTTGAGGACATAGCCCTTCGGTGGTTCTGGTCCCTCAAACCCAGCTGCGTCAAGTCCTGGGAGCACCTGCGAAGAAAATTCATGAGCAACTTCTAAGGGACTTATGTGGCACCTATGTCCACCAAGAGCCTTTTCCAGGTGAAGCAATAGCCTGGAGAGACCCTCTGCCAACATTTTCAGCGCTTTGCCTACACGAAGTCCTAGATCAAGGGGTTCTCAACATCTGTGGTCGACGTAACTCATGAAGGTGTCACCCATCTAGACATCCTCGACAAGCTTCATAGGAAGCTTATATCTTTGGTGGCCTAGCTTATGAAATACTTCAAGGAGCATGCTCATTTTGAGGAAGGGCAGCTCCAAAGAAGCGTCACCATCGCCTAAGTGCAAGTCCTAGAAGTACAGGCCCAAAGCCCACCGAAGTCGGTGTACACGGAGCCCCAGGCTCCAGAATCAAGAAGAAGCAGGAAGCACTTCCACAGCGAAGTACAAACCATCGCCGGGCCCAAGCCCACGAAGCTCCAATAGGGCCAAGGGCATGGCTGGGGGGCGGTGCGAGGCCACCTACAGGGCCCCCCTCTAAGACTAGAATTTCTTCTGCAACGTCCACGACTAGGGATGGCAATTGTGCCCGATTACCCATTTACCCGCGGGTAAAAACCCTATTAGGGTCGGGTTTGTTCTAAATTTCATACCTGACGGGTAAACGGGTACGGATTTGGGTATTGACTACCCATACCCGTTTACCCGTTTACCCGATTATCCTATATATAAAAACACTTCTAAACCCTAACCCCTTTCTCTTTCCTCTCTCCCCTCCCACTCTCAGCCGCCACCACTAGCAGCCCCTTCTTCCTTCTCCTTCTCTCTTCTCTTCACTCCCATCTTCTCAGACTCCAACAGATCATCGGCTTTGCAGCACACCTCCACGCGCTGGCCTGCTACGTCGCTCCCCAC
>KE371725.1:762620-773845 GCA_000418225.1 Zizania latifolia | reverse complement strand
AGTGCTCTGTCAAAGGCAGTGGAGTGGAGTAAGCTCAGTGCTGAGGAGCGTTATCCTAAGACGCACACCACTGCCTCGAGCCAGTCTCATCAGCCGGTGGATGGAGTAATCCATGAAAAACCCAGAACTCCACATCTAACCCTAGTCGGGTGTATGCCTAGTACTAAGACCTCAACATCTTCTCGTGTGTATGCCTCGAGAGCGAGGAAGGAGAACATATGGCTAGTAGACTCCGGATGTTCACGCCATATGTCCGATGACAAAAATTGGTTCTCCTCCCTCACACGTGCATCTCGGTCTGAATCAATGACTTTTTGGGATGCTTCTACTAGCGCCATCATTGCTAAAGGTACAGTCAAGGTAAGTGACAAATTTATGTTCAAAGATGTAGCTCTTATTGATAATCTAAAATACAGCTTGCTATCTGTATCACAAATGATTGATGAGGATCTTGAGGTATGCTTTAAAAAATCTGGATGTAAAGTTCTTGATGCTTCCGGTGATCTTGCCTTTGAGATTTTACGTTTTGGAAGAGTTTTTAAAGCTGATTTTGATTCACCTTCATCTTTAAAGATTAAATGTCTAGTTGCCATTGATTCTAAATATTTATTCTTCTAGCATCGTAGACTTGGCTTTGTTGGTTTTGATCATCTCACTCGTGTTAGTAGTTTGGATCTTATTCGTGGCTTACCGAAACTTAAAGGTGTTGGTGGTTTAGTTTGTTCTTCTTGTCGTCATGCCAAAATAGTTTCTAGCTCACATGTTCCTATTACCTTGGTTATAACAACTGCACCTAGTCAACTTTTACATATGGATACTGTTGAACTAGCTCGAGTCCAATCTATTCTGGAAAGTGGTATGTTCTTGTCATTGTTGATGATTTCTCTCGATACTCTTGGGTTTTTTTATGGCATCTAAGGATGAAGCTTTTGATCTTTTTTGAAACTTGGTTCTTAGATTTTTTGTTGAACTCCTGGGAGCACTTAGAGAAATTAGAAGTGACAATGGTACTGAATTTAAGGATTCATCTTTTGAGTACTTTTGTGCTAAAAAGGCATTGAGCATCAGTTTTTCTCACCAAGAGTTTCACAATAGAATGGTGTTGTTGAAAGAAAGAACAGAACTTTGGTTGAGATGGCTAGGACTATGCTTGATGAACATCAGACTCCTAGGAAGTTTTGGACTAAAGCAATTTCTGTAGCTTGCTATATTTCAAACAGTGTTCTTGCGATCAAAGCTACGCAAAACTTCTTATGAGCTTCGTTTTAGACATAGACCTAGTGTTTTCACTTGAGAATTTTTTGGTGCAAATGCTTTGTGTTGAAATCTAGAAATTTGGATAAATTTGAAGGAAGATCTCAAGATAGCATTTTTCTTGGTTACACTGTTCATACCCGTGGCTATCGTGTACTTGTGTTAGAAACTAACAAGAATGTGGACACTTGTGAAGTCACTTTTGATGAGGCTAGTCCTAGTACTAGACCCGAATTTTCAGGTACAGGTGCACAGATTCAGGGGGAGGATGAAAGCATCTTTGTTGAAGAAAGTGATGATGAAGATGTTGATGTGG
This sequence comes from Zizania latifolia, assembly GCA_000418225.1. Lineage (NCBI taxonomy): Eukaryota > Viridiplantae > Streptophyta > Magnoliopsida > Poales > Poaceae > Zizania > Zizania latifolia. The sequence continues at coordinate 772,275 of KE371725.1, read as the reverse complement.
TTGGCGATCAAACCAACGTTTGGGTCGGGTCCAACCAGTATCTCGAGGAAGTCGAGGAGCAATGTCGATCACAAGGAGATGAAGTCTCAGCAACTTTGATTGTTCCTCGAAAGATCACTTCGTCCCTCGAAGATGTACAAGATTATTCTCGAGATGTTTCCGCTCCTTTGCACATTCAACGTCAACACCCTCCTAAACAAATAATCGGTAATTTGTATAAGCGTGTCACTCGTTTCAAGTTTGCTTCTCCTAACTCTCATGCTCATTCAGCATTTGTTGCCTCTTTTGAACCCAAAGATATTTCTCATGCTCTAACTGATGAATCTTATATCAATGACATGTATGAAGAACTTGAAAACTTTGAACGTACTAAAGTTTAGAATTTGGTTGAACCTCCTCAAGGACATAATATTATTAGAACTAAATGGATTTTTCGAAATAAACAAAATGATGATGGTTTAATTGTTAGAAACAAAGCTAGACTTATTGCTCAAGGATTTACTCAGGTGGAAGGTTTAGATTTTTATGAAACTTTTGCTCATGTTGCTAGAATTGAAGCCATCAGACTTCTTTTAGCTTTTGCTATATCTAAAAGTTTTAGATTATACCAAATAGATGTTAAAAGTGTTTTTCTTAATGGTTTCATCAATAAGGAAGTTTATGTAAAACAACCACCTGGTTTTGAAAATCCTAAGTTCCCGAACCATATTTTTAAGTTGTCTAAAGCTTTGTATAGTTTGAAATAAGCACCTAGAGCATGGTATGATAGGTTGAAAAATCTATATTCATCAAAAAATATTTTGCCTAGGTCATCTCACGAGACTGCTTATTATTGCACTTTGATATGAACTTGGATATGATCATAGATGACCAGACCATTGAAATGAGGACTATTTGTGTGTGCAAGAACCTCATAATAGGTCATGTGACTGAAGTTCAGGTGGCACCATCTGTCTCTGAATCAGTGGTCGTTGTGCTGAGATAGGCACTTATGAAAATTTTATACAAAAGTTGTATATATCAAATCTAAAATTTTCAATGACAACGAATTATACTTTTAAGAGCACTAAGCGATGTTTTGGTTTTATGGACATGGCTGAATTGTGTGTGAGGTATTTCTCTTAAATTGGTCCTAGTGAAAGCCAACATTATAAACCATTGAAATCATTCAATCTTAGTGCTAATTTGAACTTGAAAATTTTGCCTTAGTTTTATCTTGACGCTTTTAGACTTGATTGTGAGCTGGTTGATCTATCTATTTCATTTGTGTTGTAAATCTTGTCACGTAGATTGCTTTAGGTACTCTTCAAAGCTCTCAAATCAAGAAATTAAAAAAATTAGTGTTCTCATGATAATTTCTCTCTTTTCCTTTCCTTGATGAAATCATTGTCAAAGGGGGAGAAAGAATTTGAATTTGGGGAGAAATACTTAGGGGGAGAAATTGTTTTTTTATGAAATCATTTTCTTTTGCAATTAATTTTTGAGTGAGTTTTATTTATCGTTCTTTAAAAAATACTTTGGGGGAGAAAAACTTGTGCTTATGCTTGTGCTTTCAAAAATTAAAAATTTCTTTGTGTTTTTTAATGGTGTTGCCAATGTGTTCATCTAGGGAGAGATTGTGAGATCATGAGTATGATCATTGATAAGTGATGAATAAATTAGTTTAATGTTTATATGTGATGAAAAAATTGGTTTTGATTAGTTTGAGTGGTCGAGCACTTTAGTCGAGTTATCGAGCACTCTTATCGGGTACTTAGCACTCAGCACTCGAGAAAATTCAGCCCTCGAGAGATTTCAGCACCCGAGAGATTTCAGCACTTGGGATTTTGGATCACTCGGATTTTTGATATTCGAGTTGGATCATCTACGTTAAATTGTTTATTCAATAAATACACTTTGTTTATAATTGATTAGAATATTTAAGTTAGATTAGAAAAAATTGATCGGACTGATTGAGTCAAGTTGAAAAGAACTTATGCTCGAAAAAGGGTTTCTTGGTTTGTTCATATGCAGGCATTGCTTAAGGGCGAGTCATGGTCGATGACAGGATCGGAGCTAGGCTCGGGGAGGAGTTGAGGCTCAGAACGATCAAGGTTGTCATGCGGGACGCTCGAGCTAGAGGATGCAGCATGTAAAGATGAGATTTCCATATGGCGTACATGGGATATATGCGAATATGGAAAGAGAGGTTTCCATATGTCGTACATGGGATATGTGCGAATGTGGAAAGGATGCGAGATTTCCATATGGAATACGCTGGATATGTGTAGATATAGAAAGGAGGCAAATTTGGAAGGAGTTAGGATTTGTTGGATTCATAAGGGAAATGGATTCTTAGTTGGATTAGGATTTTAAAAATTGTTAATTTCATGGCTCATGGTGGCAGCCGTGATGGGATTATAAATAGACTAGAGGGGAGAGTAAACAGGATATCCAAGATGTATGAGGAACAAGAGAAAAAAAATTAGGTTTTAGCCTTTTGCTCTCCATCTAGGGCTTTGTTCGTGATGTGGTGAGGGGTGCTTTGGATGCAGCTTATACACACTCTTATGCAATAAAGATTCATCTTCAAGCATCAAGGAGTGTGGTATCACGTTCTGTCTTCTTAATGTTCATCAGTTTATATCGTTTTGGCTTATTTTGTAATTTCGCTTTTACTTATGAATTAGTTCGAATTGATTTATCCAAAACCTTTCTAGGACATTGAGTAAGAGATCTAAAAAGTTTCATTGGTTAATTCCTTGTATTTTAGGAGTATTTAAGGTTTTAATTTTCGGATCAGATTTGCTATGTTTTTACGTTATTGCAAATCTCAGAGATCATAACTTTTGATTGAAAACTTGGATTTGAGTGAAATCTCTAGGAAAGTTTCATATTGAAGTCTAATTTATTGTGTTAAAATTTCAGATCAATCCGAGTTATGGTTTTAAAGTTACGATCATTTTACCATACCTTAGTTAGGTTGTTTTCTGTCCTCGGGAGTGCTCTTGGGAAATTTGCTGATTCCTTGAGAAAGCCCTCGGGAAATGTCCTGAGTCCTCGATAAATTCAGTCTGGTCAAGGATTTTGCTGATTGGTCAGAAATTAGCTTTCTGATTTTATTTTTGGTGTCAGTTTTGGGGTACTACAACTATTCAACCCCCTCTAGTTGTCGTGGTTAGCGTATTTCAATCTTATAATCCTGAACAAGTCCAAAATATCCTCATACTTCATTAATACTTTGTCCAATATACATCGAAGTATTACATCAAAATACTGCAAGGAAGCCTAAGGTCTACACCTTCGAAGGAGGAGGGTCTAAGGCTGCCGGAGGGGCCACTGTGGGCGAAGATTGCTGCCCCGCATGATGATGGCAAGTTTCTTGCAGAAGTTCGAGGGCTGCCTCCTTTGCCTAGGTCCTCTAGAGCCCTTGGAGCGCACTCCATGCTTGAGCCACCTCTAGTGCGGGTGAAGTCATTCACGGACCACCAAAGTTGATGTCCATCCTGGAGGTCACAGCGAAGAGGTGCTTGCAGCCCTCTTCATGGAGAAGTTGAAAGACTCCCTGGCCTGCCACCCTCCTCGCTGTTGTGGTGAAACCCACCAAGATCTTCTCCGTAATGGAGGCGGTGGTCCAGAGGAACTCAAGATGAAGCCATACCAGATTCCTAGCATCAAAGTCTGGGATCCAGCACACGGTCCCTAGGCGTGACAAGACACCACTAAGTGTGTCTATGGTCAGGTTGGCCTCCCGGGTGACTTTGGTCCTCTCGACCTCCAAAGCCTCCATGGCGATTCGATGCCTCTCGACTTTGGCTTCCAGAGACTTGTTAGCCCTGTGAAGCTCTTCCACTTCGGTGGCAGCCATGACCCTGGCTTTGCGCTCCTGCTGGAGCTCGCCTCTCAAGGTGTTGGCTGCTTCCTTGGCCCATCGATTTGAAGCATAGGCCTCCGAAGCTTGCCGACAGAGATTCCTAATCTCCTGTCCCACAAGGTCCTCCTGGTGATCGATGGCGCGGGCAGCTCCATGAATCAAAGTGAAGGCCTACGAAAGAAAGAAGTCTTTAAAAAAACTACAAGGGGCTATCAAATGCACGTCTGCTTTGCATACCTAAAGCAAAGCCTCTTCGACGGCCGCTATGAGGTCCCCATGATGGTACCGAGACATTTCGGCCACCAAGTCAGACCTAGCAAGGCCCTCGCTACCACAAAGATATTGAGACACCATCTCACCTAGCGGTGCCTCCAGCGAAATGAAGGGTCTCAGCAGAGGGACCCTCCTTTCTGCCCCTTCCGGTGATGGGCTCCGGTGGAGGACTTCGATTCCTCCATCGAAGGGGCTGAGCAAGGCGCGTTGTCACCAGCCTCATCCTCCTCTTCCTCCTCTGAAGAGTCTTCGCTAGACTCTTCGCTGTCCCCCTCACTAGCCTCATTGCCAGACTCCTCTGTGACTTCTAACCCCCCCCCCATCGCCTTTGTTCCAGTCAGCACCATGATCCTCCTGATCACTGACGGCAGGGTCTAAAGAAAAAGTTTTGTCAGAACAAATTGACGAAGGGCTGGCGGAACATTCTAGGCTCCCGCTTACCTTCATTCTATCGGAAGGGGAGAGAGATCCAGGCAGTCCAATGGGTCAAAGAGCTCTAGCTAGTCTCCCTCATGCGGGCTAGCGAGGCCACCGATCCCGAACCATAGTTTGGGATTTGGGGGACCATTCCGGTCGCCACTGCTGGAACTAAAGTTGGGGTCGGCAGTGGCCCCAAGTTTGAAGGCTCCATCGACGATGTCGGAGGCCATGATCCTGCTGGCTCCACAGAGCCGGTTGGGTCTCGAGAACGCTGCAACAATGAAGGCGGTTGCTCTTTGTCATCATCTGCCATCTTCCTTTTCAAGCCCCCTCCAGAGGCCGCAGGCTCTGTGAGTTCCCGATGAGGTGAGACGCTTGGCTTTCTTGTTCACGGTCGGGGGCCCCATGACACGTTTGGCAGCTTTGACCACCTCCTCTGGCGCCATCCTGGCCCGTTTGGTTGTGACATAAGCATCGGAGTTAAAAATGATATTCATCATGCATTCAAAGTGTGAGGATGTAAAGATTCGGAGGCTTACTAACAATCTTTGAGGAGATCTCCTTCGGTTCACTGGGTGCGGAGTCTACAAACTCCATTGGCCACTGAGCCATGAGGGGGTTGACTCGGAGGGTGATGAACTCCTCAGCCAGATCCCTCATGGTCATCCTCCGAGACACCATTCGCGGGAGTTGAATCCTAGACTTAAGGGTGGCCCCATCCGTAGCCACCTTGGCCTGACGGCGGTACATGATTGGGACGTTGGTGCTTCGAAAGGGGAGAGTCTGCTTCGACGGAGATATAGAACTATTTCTGGTCCCACTTCAAATACCTCTCTCGTTGGATGCCCTCTCCACGAAGCAGTCGCCGAAGTCCACTCGAAGCTGAAAGTTTACACTCCTGAAGGCCAATACCCTGGTGACCCCACCGTCACCAACCCTCTGCTTCGGCTGGCAGTTCGTGTCATGCAAGGCTACGAAGACATCTGCGTGGCTCTCACACCGTTTCGCCCTCATGGCCCACTCAAAAATTGTGAGGCGGGCGACGATGTTCAGTGACAGTTGGGGGAGCTAGAGGTTGTACAGCTGAAGCACCTCTCCTAACAGGTCCGACGCCGGGATCCCAAGCCCAGCCTCGAGGAAGGCCTCGAAGATCATGGTCTCATCGTCTCTCAGATGGGGGATCACTTTGCGCTTTGAGATTCGGATGTTGGTCGACTTGTACACCTTTCCCGAGCAGGCATCATTCATGGAGCCCAAGGTCGAGCGCGTTCTCTTCAGCTCGAAGGTCTACTCCTTGTACAAATCCATGGGAGGTCGAAGGTCGTGAGGCCCATAATTCCTTGGCGCGCTCTTCGGAGTCATGGCCGCCGCTACGGCCACTGCTTGGGCCTGCACAGAAGTAGGCCCTCCCGTGGCTTGAAGACTCTTGCTTGCGAAGGACTTCTTCATCATCTTGCTGAAGCTAAGACTCTACTTCGAAAAGAGGCAAAGGAGGGGCTTCGGAGGCTGGTGGCTGAGAAATTAGTATAGAGCGAGAGCAGGAGCAGAAATATGCTTGAGCGCAGAATGAGCCCTAGGGGCTGAAGGAGTTTTTATAGGTGGTAAAAGGCACCCAGCACGTTCCCTGGGGCCATTTTTTACTGACCTCCCAGGTGCCTTCCGCGGTCTATGATTAGTGGGGCCAAGGTAAAAAAGGTCGAAGACGCGTAGCGGAGCGACGGTTCAGTTCTAGATTTTAGGCCGCATTCAGCGCCGTTTGGGCTTTCGAGAATGTCCCATCAGCTCTGTGGCTCATTAAATGCTCGAAGAACTACGGCGGGTTAAAAGCTAGACTCCGGAATATACGGCTTTGGGAGGAACTGTTCAAAGTATATTTTTCATCGAAGCGCATTTTATCCCTTTTGACGAAGGGCTACTGTTGGGGGAAAATACTTTTGCCTTAACAAGACAATGATAACAAGAACTTTGAAGCCCCTCCGAATGCTCGAGCCACAGCTTCGCCTGAAGTTGTCAAGAGACTCTCCAAAGGCCCGAAGGCATGAAACCGCTTTGCTAATATGAAGACCACTCCACTAAAAGGACTGTGTGGTCCGAAACCACCCAGAGGTGACGTCGAAATCATGGGCTCCCCCGTCCCCTTTGACAAGACGTGTGACATGCCATATTCATACAGGGTATTACCAAATCGCCCCTATGTAATCCACCATGTAATATTGTTATAGTCGGTTGTACGTATGGGGTAAACTAGTATAACACTGTTATTACCGTGCCTATAAATACCCTCCTCCTTGCAGGGGGAGGGGATCAAACACTTGTATTGCCAATCAATACTACTCCTGCATGAAGGTTATTATCCGTTTCGGAAGCCTTGGACAGAGTTCGAACCATGCCTACATTTCGAACCCTTTGATGTTCTAACACTAAAAACGTGTTGCGTATTTCTTAATTACGCCACCAGTAGTGTTTCTCAAAAATTATGTAATTCATGTTTCAGCTAGAAACACATTTGTTTCAAGTGTTCTTATATAATATTTTAATCAGTTCTGATCAATTTTCACATAATATATACGCAATGTTTTAATCAGTAGCACGTCATGTTTCAGCGCTGGCAGTTGAAGTTTAATCAGACAGCCAGGATTGCGCGTGGATTTATTGGATGGCTGGAAGTAGCATCTGATCTTTTGCTTCAGATAGACATCCGGAGCATAGTCCTCTCCAAATATTTAACACCTTTTAAAAACACACATATAAAATTATATATATATATATATATATATATGATAAGACATATATAATCTCTAGAATAGTTTATATGGTAATATAAAATAATTTGAATTTTTATTTTTAATCTAAAATAAAATCAGATTATTTAACTAAATATCATCAATTCATATTTGATCAGCTCTAAAAGTTTATGAATGACAAATAGTAAGTATGATAATATCATTTAACATTACAAGATATATATCAATCCATCTTTGATTAGCTCTAGAAATTTATAAATCTAAAGTTGTGACAAAATAGCAAGTATGATAATATAATTTAACATTACAATATATCTACTCGATAAAACATACCTAATATATCTCTCTAAATCATAATAGAATAATGAGAATTAGGGATATAAATACCAAGTCATCAATGCTAGAGCCTAGAAGAGGCCAACGCAAACCAAACTACAGACTACCAACAAAGACAAGTCGACGATCACAATAAAGTTCGATACGAACTCTACTTAAGAATCTCAATGAGATAGTTAAGTCTAGGCTAAAGCTTTTAATACACATATTGTACTCTGTACATTCAAATATATATGCACACAAATAGTACGTAGAGCTACTATTACTCGAGGCGTGAAGATATATAAAAAATTGTTTTGTCATCTTGTGCATGTATGTTGTTTGTGTATCCTTGTGTTGATATAAACTTCTAGATATACACAAAATTACTTTCTACCCGCAAATTGTTGGCAAGTGGTGACAGTGAATTGTTCTCCCAATCGTTTGATTATGGAGGCAAAAAAATAAATGTGCGTTGTTGGGTTGTTATTACGATTTTGTCATGCTAACATATCTTGCCAACAGCATCAAACTCGTACGGAGTAATTGTGAATTAGACTCGGTCACAATTGGTGGAGAAGAATCAGTTAGATGCAACTGCCCAGAATGGCAGCGACTACTGGGGGCGAGGCAGACGACTCTTCGCCTATTCGCCTCATCGGACGTGCGACCAACTGACGCTCGGGTCCCAGGCAACCCGGGCCCACATGTCCGTCACACGACCTGTCCTCGAAGAGTTCAGCAGCTGCTGCTGCTGCAACCTGCAGGACCTCTAGATGGCCCGACCGGAAGAGTCACAGCTTGCTCTCTCCATTCTTGGCGTCGCTACGGCCGAATCTTTCTGCCTCGTTTCGCTCGGCACAGTTTTTAATCCATCCGTTGACCTCCTTTTTCCTCCTCTCTCTTCCTGCCCATGTGTTTTGTCAAGGTAGGCTTGTCGGGATCGTGGCTGGAAATGTCGCGGCGAGTCGGCGACCGGCACCGTCTAGTGAACCTGGTCTCTTCCGGCTGTGGGGACCTTTCGGTGCAGATTCTTGAATCTTGAGCAGACTGAGGGTTTGTTTTTTATCTTTTCAACTATTTTCTCATCTAAAAATTTAAAAGCTAAGCTAATTAACTCAACTTAGCGAATCAGATTTTTTCTTAGAATGAAAAATAAAAGTTATATAAAACTAGATTTCACGTATTTGAGCGTAATTACTTATGCTTAGGGATGAAAATGGATCGGATACGGACGGATATTAGTAATATCATATCATTTTTTATATTTTTTTCAGATTCGGATTCGGATACTCCAGTTACGGATACCGAAATGGATATTATCGGATACGAATACGGAGTGGATACGAATACGACTACGGATATTTATCAGAAAAAATTGTCTAGTAGATAATAAACATTCTCCAAATTTAAAATTTTTTTAATTCTATTTTTTAAAAAAAGATCTCATTTATTTTTAAAATCCTAAAGAAAATATAACATTTACTACAAGTGCTTATTTGCAACTTGGTTTGCCAAGCGTTTTTTTAAAACAACACTAGGCAAACCCAAAAGAGTCATCATTTCATATGAAAAAATATTTCGAGCCTATGTGATATTTGTAACTTAGTTTTAGCTTGAAAATTTTTCTACACTTAAAATACAACATATCTTATTTCATGTAAATATTTTGTATTTTTAAAGGCCAGTTTGCTATTTTTAATTTATTAAGTATGTTTCTATGATTTAAATTAAAACATGTGAAATTTAAACTGTAAGTGTTTGAAATAATAAACCAAAATTTATAAAAAAATTATATTCATGTTTTTGAGTCCATTTTTAGTTCTTATCCACTAAATTGAAAGAAATTTTGAAAAATCTAGGTTGCGACACTCGATCGGCAACGTGGAGCTTAATGGTTTTTTAATTCTAAAAAATCAAATAAAGTCTAAAAAATACGAGACCTATCATAGTGTTATGATATGATACATAGATATTGTGATAAAAATTTAAAAATATTTTGAGAAAGTTGTCACGCATGATGTTAAGAAAGCCGAAGATTCTCCGAGAA
>KE371725.1:735312-746602 GCA_000418225.1 Zizania latifolia | reverse complement strand
CGCGCCGAGCGCACGGTGTCCGCGACCCGCGCGCGCCCCGCGCACGCCCAGGCACCAGCGAGTCATCTCTCTGTTGTACTGAGCGCGGGCTGAAATTGCTCTGTAAGCCCTCAACTTGCTATTGCTTGTTATACTTTAAATCCTATGTAGTATTACTTATTGTTACTTGCTAATTGCTATTGCTATTACTTGCTATTACTGATACTTGTTGTTACTTGCTATTACTAATAGTATCTATCTTCCACTTAATTACTTTCAATCATTTATATTGCATAACAGAGTAATTGAATAAGCATGGCAAGCAACAATCAAACTGAAAGTGCAAATTCTAGAGTCCTTAAGAGAAATTCAGATGATGTAGGATGGGAATTTGGCTGCTTGATAAATGCAAATAATTTACAAAAAGTACAATGCAAATTGTGTGGCAAACAAATGAATGGAGGGATTTTTAGACTGAAATGTCATGTTGCTCAAGTGAAAGGGCAGGTGGCAAGTTGTGGAAAAGCCACAAAAGAGCAACAAGAGAAGTGTAAAAAGTCTCTTGATGAAGCAAAGGCTAAAAAGATGGCTAAGGTTACACGTGAGCAAGAGCTAAGAGATGAGGTCACAATTGAGGAGAAAGAAGATAAAGAAGAGATGAATGAAACTAGTTTTAGTGTTAGTGCACCAAAGAATATTGTAGGACCTATGAACAAATTTGTGAACCCGGTTGATCCTTCTATCCCTATTAGTACGACAAAGAGACAACAAAATATTAATGATGCTATTGATAAGGAAAGAACTTATAAGGTAGGGCAATATTTGGGTAGATGGATGTATAAGAGAAATATTTCTTTCAATAGCATTGATGATGATGACTTTAAACAATTTTGTGAGGCTCTTAATCGTTATGGTCCAAATTGGAAACAACCATCTCAATACATTTTTAAAGGAAAGATGTTGGAGGAGGTACAAAGAACTAAGGAGTTGTTAAATCCACATGAAGTTGAGAGGGTGCAAACTGAGTGCTCTATTATGACCGATGCTTAGACGGACAAGAAGAGAAGGAGCATAATGAACTTGTGTGTGCATTGCAAGTTAGGAACTTCATTTATAGAGTCAAAAGAGACTTCAGCTGATGCACACACAAGTTCATACATATTTAGTTATATTGATGAATACATTGAGAAAATAGGCCCTCAAAATGTTGTACAAGTAGTTATGGATAATGCTTCTAATAATATGGGAGCAAGGGAGATGTTAAAGGACAAAAGACCAACCATATTTTGGTCCTCATGTGCAACTCACACTTTGAACTTAATGGTAGAGGCAATTAGTAAGTTGAAACAATTCTCACCTAAAATCAATAAAGCCAAGGAAATGACTATTTTTATATATGCACATCATGCTACTTTGTCCTTGATGAGAATGCACACTAAGAAGAGAGATATTGTTAGGCCAGGTGTAACAAGATTTGCTTCCGCATTTCTTACTTTGCAAAGTTTGCTTGCTAAGAAAAAACAACTAAGAGAGATGGCTTGTAGTGAGGCTTGGAAACAATGCAAACACACAAGATCAAAGAAAGGAAAGTCAGCATATGCCACAATCATGAGTAGAGGATTTTGGACCAATGTTGCTCTTTGCATCAAGGTCTTTGAGCCATTAGTGAAATTGCTTCGCTTGGCTGATAGTGATAGTGTCTCTATGGCCACTATGTATGGAGAGCTTTTAGAGGCAAAGAAGGCTATCAAGGTTGCTGTGGAAAATTCAGAATGAGACTATAATATGATTGTTGCAGCTATAGAAAGCAAGATGACTGGAAGACTTGATTCTCCATTGCATAAGGCAGCATACGTCTTAAATCCCCATTATAGCTACATGGATTTGTCAATCTTTAGAGATGTAGACCTCATGTCTGCCTTTATGGATGTTGTTGAAACATTTTATTATGGAGATGATGATAAGCAAAATCTTGCTCTTAATGTAGACTTGCCTATGTTTAAATTTCAACAAGGCATGTTTGGAAAGGTAGCTGCTACAAAAGCACTTCACAATGATAATTTTTCTGCTGGTAAGTTTGTGTACTTATAAAGATTGATATTATTGCAATTCATACGTAGAACATGTATTTATGTATTTTTGACTTTTTAATTACTTATAGGGACGTGATGGTCAACTTATGGATTACAAACTCCTACATTGCAAAGAATGGCTATTAGGATTTTAAATTTGACCTCAAGTGCATCCGGATGTGAAAGAAATTGGAGTGCATTTGAAATGGTAACCATCATAACTCTTTTTTATTTTGCTAGAGCTTTAACAATTTTTGTCCTAACTTCTTTTCATTTTGCAATTTGAAGGTGGATGCAAAGAGGAGAAATAAATTAGATGTGCGTCGTGTGAACAACCTAGTGTTTGTTCAATTCAATGGAAGAATGATGGATAAAAGAAAGAAGTGTTCTATCTCTAGTGATGTTCTTCTAGGAGAAGATGCTTTACATGTACAAAATTGGATATGTGAATGTGATGAAGAGATTGATCCAATAACGGGATTATCGTATGATCTAATTGATGAAGCAATGGGAGCTACAGAAGCAATGGAACCTCATAGGAGCAAGAGAGTGAGAGAGCTCTATGAAGTAGAAGAATTTGTTTCTGAAGATGATTCTGAACAAGAGCTCAATATGGATGAAGAGATTGAATTTGAGTCCGATGATGGAGGGGTGGTTTCAACTAAAGAGAATGAAGATGAATCAATGGATCTTTGATCCTACAACCCATCTTATTTATTTCTCTCATAACGTGTGAAACTATGGACTATTGTGTATTTGTGTTGTATTGTTGTTGTGTGGTTGTCTTTGTTTAGTGTGTAATGAATTATGGACTTTGTGACTTTGATGTTATTGTGTGGTTGTGTGCTGCTTTTTTTTATTGTTGTAATGAACAATGGACTATTGTGTGCTGTTTTAATTTAGTAATGTGCTGTTTTTGTCATGTTGACTTGCTGCAATGTTGGTATAATGCACATTTCAAGCACATACTTATGTATTGTTGTGTATTTGTAGGTTTATCAACTTCAACCAAGCTTTCAATCTGATATGGAGATAACAATTAGCAAACTGCAGCAAAAAAACTCATTGGTATGTCATATGCATTGCACTTGTATAGTTCTATTTATGTTCTCATAGAAAATATAGATAGATTTGCATATTACATACTTTATGTTGACCGATTAATGGGTCAACCGATTAATTCAGTTAATCCTCCGATTAACCGATTAATCCCTACTCGGTGGTCGACCGATCAGCTACCGATCACCGATTTTTCTAACATTGAGAGGGATTCTTCAGGTAACAAACTGTTGTGACTTTCTGAGTTCTCATGTCAAAGCAAATTGTGAACCATAACAGAAATAATTAACTGAATCAACTTGTTGCAACTTGAATAATGATGCATGCTTTTGCACATTATTATGTTAAGAGAAAAACAAAAATTAGCAAGTTCTGGACAAAGAGACAAAGGGCAATAAAGGAAAAAGATACTTGATGGCAGACTGTATCATTGTATTTACACTGGGCTCAACTGCTCCTCAGTTCCCAAAAGAACGGGCGAACGGCAAACATAAGCTAAAAATGACAGAATAAAGGATGAAAATTTTCAACTCTTATTAGCACCTGTCAATCATTTAATATGCAAAACTTAACATCAATAATTCAGTATACATGTAAAAAAGTAAAAAAAAATAAAAAAACTGTTCTGCAGAGATTTGCAATCAAAATTGGCAGGCACAGTATGATCAGCTTGGCATTTCAAATAAAAATATAGCACGACTGCATGACAACGCCCGATGCTATTGCCGAGCCATAATAATACATAATGTTTCCCAGAAAAGTAATCTCAACTGGTGAATGTAATTTCAAAATGCAGCTCTAATCCTTCTCCATGTACATAACAATGCCATATGAACAGCATAATATTTATTCAAGTCAAGACCACGGCCACATCATCTTCCAAAAGAACTCGGATACTCAGCGTGTAGAAAATATGAATAGAAAAAAACCAGAGAAAGAAGTTCCATACGATATAGCTCTGAAGAAGTGGTGAAACATGTCCCGTATCAGATCGTCGCAGTTAAGATCTAACATCAAGACACAGCTTCGGACCTTTGCAACAGTTTCAAGCATCGCCACCCTCCTTGCATAGGAGGGACTTTCCATGTCATCCAACTTCTCAAAGGCCTCAACAACTCTGGTAAATACATCCTGCAACAAAGCAAGTGAAGGGTCAGTGTAACCAGGCACCACAATTCCACGACAACAACAATAAAACATTACCTTCATCACATCATCGTCATAGGGGGCTTCTGGCGCAGTGATCCTGGTAACCTCTGTTAAACAGGAGGCAACAGCAAGTTTTACATCAGGGTCACTGTGATCCAGTAACTCTTTCTTAATCAAAGAACTCATTGTTGGGCGAAGAGCCCTGTGCATGCTCTCAGGTGGCGACTGGTCCACCCTGGATAACCAGGTTTCTGCCTCCTGCATAAACAAAGGAGCAATTATAAGTTTCTACCGAATAAAAAAGGCAAACTAATTATGTAATCCCAAACCAAACGAGCAAACAACAAGGCCAAAGATAAACTTCACAGCAATCTAACAATAAATCCTAGCATGCCAGACTCCAATCTCTACCAATAAAACACAATCTATTTCTGTAAGCCCAAACCAAATGAGCAAACACAGCAAGGCTGCAAGGATAAACTTCACAGCAAACTAACACTAAAATCCTAGCATGCCAATCCCATCTCCACAACAATCTAATCAAAAAACGCTAAATACAGTCGACGAACACGAGGACGAAACGGTGGTCGGAAGGGCGCTCACCTCGATCAACCGGAGCAGCTCCCCGTCGGCGCCAGGGAGCGAACCGAAGCGGGCGTCGATGTCACGCAGCCGCCGCTCGACCTCCATCTGCGCGTCTTCCGACGCCATCAGCGGGGCCAACGGAGTGGCGCGTGCGCCGCCGGCCCAGTTGGAGAGTGGTGGGGAGATCTGCCCAGGCGGGGAGGTGGTTAGGGTTTCGCGAGTGGGAGAGGCGAGAGCAAGGCTAGCGGGGGTGGAGAGTGTTTCAGGTGATAGAGATGGTCTGTTGAGACTTGAGAACGAGATTTTCCCCTCGTCTTCACAGTTTTTCGGATCCAAAATTTTTTCCCTCCTCTCTCTCTCTCTCTCTCTCGCTGCAATTCGCTCTGCTGCTCTTTGAATTCTCGCTGGGGTCGGGTGTGCTGGGCTTGGGCCGAACCGCCGAAGACACCTATTTATAAGAAATTTTTTTAAATAATACATTTTTAAATGAATTTTTAATTTTGATACACGGTTTTAAAAAATTACAAATCTGGGTCTCTGTTGGAGCTTGAACGGCTGATCTAAACCGATCGACTCTAGATCGACAGTTCATCGGCTGATCTAGGCCAATCAGCCTACATCGGCCGGTGACGCGGTCCTGTCGGCACATGAAGTGCCGATCTAGGACGGGTGGCTCTAGATCGGCAGACCATGTGCTGATCTAGGCCAGGCCCCCTAGATCGGCACTTCATGTGCCGACATCAGCTCTATAAAAAGGGGGCCGAAGCCCCCCTCCCAGCCACCCCTTGCAACTCCTCCTAGCCCGCAGGCAGTCACTTCTCCTTCTAGGTATGCCTTTTTTTTCTCTCTTTTTTTCTTTAGGATATAGTTTAGTAGTAAATTATGGGTACTTTAGAAATAGATTGGGGGTAATTTAGGAGTTGATTAGCGGTAGATTTAACATAATTTAGAGGTTAATTAAACATAATTTGGAGGTAATTTAAACATATTTTACCAATTTCAGAATAGTTTAGAAGTAACTTAGGGGTACTGTAATCATACTTTAGCAATAATATAGGACTTTTTAAACACACTTAAGCGATAATTATGTGAATATTAAATAAATATGTGTTTTTTTGTTAGTTGTTCTGGGTACCATGAGGTCATGCAGAACATGTGGGTGTAAATATAACATTTTAAATTTATGTCGACATATCAATTACATATTTTCTTATCGTAGATGGTGAAAAAGGATAAATCTGAGTACAGTTACGATCCTCGTCACCGTCCATCGGAAGGTGTTGAACCACCTATGTGTTTTTGTGGAGATAAATATAAGTTCATGAGAACTATGGATGACCTCACATACGAGATGAGGTATTGGAAGTGTGGCAACTACTCTTATACTCCTGAAAAGCCAAAGCCAAGACCAAAGCATGGACCACGTGCTAATAAACCGGTATGAATAATTATGTTATTTATTTAGTTATATTTTGTTCTCAAATAAATCACTTATAATATCTCTATTAACATTTCTGCGTGTAGGTAACTTCTCCACTGTCGCCACCTCCGCTCTGTGACTTTGTTGAATGGATTGATAAGGAGGTGCACCCTGATGACTGGACAGAGCTTATGAGACATAAGGAGTTCAACAGGGAGCTTTTTGAGATACGATACCAATGGGCCTGTGAGCGTGAGGAAGAAGAGAAGAGGAGAGAGAAGGTGGAGCATAAGGCAAAAGAGGAGCGTGAGGCTGAAAGAGAGAGGAAGCGTGAGAGGGCTCGTCGTTCTAAGGAAGCAGGACCAGACGCCATAAGAAAGGGAAAGTACCCTCGCTGCACTCAGTAGTCAGTTTGGGTCTCAGCTATTTTCATTTCCCTTAAGACACGTAATCACGTTTGCATATGCCATTATAATGTACTGTATTATGCTATGAACTATTTTGTTAGAAGTTGTTGATGTTGGACTATTTTAATTACTGTATCATGCTATTACAATATCTATTTCGAAGGCAATCACACATCTGTAAATAAGCTCATCAAATGTGGTATTAAAGTGTAAGCTCAAATTATGAGTAGATAGTGAATAGCAAGATATTACGAAGTGCATGTTCATAATATGAAGTGCATAATAACATAATACGACATATCGTAATAAATGTTTCAGTACAAATCGTCCGTCCATACGATAACAACCGCAAGCCGTACTAACCACCACGCCTACCCCGAGTGCGTCTCGGTGACTGCTCCGAGAAGGTAAACCTATCAGGCTAACGACGCACCCTAGGCGGTCTAGCGGGCTGCTGCTCCGGCTGCGTCGGTGGTGGTGCTCCCTCAAGCTGCGAAGGCCCGAACATCTCAGCGGTGCTATGCTCCCAGGCATCGTAACCTCCTGAGTTATGCTGGCCACCGGTATCAGAGTCTACCGGTCTAGACGGACTATGATAGGCAGGATCCACGCCAGCTCACCAGTATTGATATGGATACGGCGTTGTGCAAACATATGAGTTATTAGTGACATAATTTAGATTACGATGTAAAATGGTGTAAGACTGTACAATTCTCACCAGGTGTTGGATGTGCTCCATATCCCAATGGTGTCGGTGTGGCATGTCCCGATGGGCCCGCTATCGATGATGGGCCCGCTACCGATGATGGGCCTAGACCGTAGAAGTATTGGTGCGGGGGATACCAATACTATGGTGGCTGCACCGGTAGGGGTGCCGGCATCACAGACATTGGCTGTGGACGAGGAGCTGAAAGAGGTGGCTGAGGGGCAGCAGCTGGAGGAGGTGGCCGTATAGACGTGAGGTGGATAGAAGCGTCGATCTCATCGAGAGCCGCCCACACTCCCGTCCAGTCCAGCGGATTGTGCACCACACCAAACTCGCCGACCCACCGCTGAACGATATCGTCGATATAGTTCCGTGCGTTCCACATGTGATCAGACTGCAAAAGAATAAAGTCAAATAGTCATGTAGCATTCATCAATTATCGGAGATTAGATAATTCATGTACCTACTGACTCCTGATGGACAGCGACCATGTGAGAAGGATGTTCGTGCGTCACACCAGCCGCGGGTAGAGGACCATCGCCCCGTCCTCTAACGAGATGAATCCTGGTACATACGGAGTACTATCGAAGGTAGTCATAGTATGTCGTAGGATCGTAGTCGTCCTCCTCCTCATCTAGGTCCTCCAATGCACTCTCCCACTGGACGGCCCATGGCTGCATCCTAACATCCCATGGAATACCGCCAGATACTCCCTTCCGCGTGTTCCTACAGCAAACAATTTAAATTAAGGTTTACAATGATAGGTAACAGCAAAACATGATGCGCATGTTCGTATGTAAGTGTGCAGGAGCTCATCGGTGCATCTTAGCAGGCACCTAGGCCTGTATAGGATACGGAAAGTACTGCGCTCGTCCAAATTGTCGACAGACGCGGTAGGGAGCGTATCCCTCGATCATGACATCGAATACGAGGCATCTACGTGTCCTCCAGTATGTCGCGTCCCGCAAGCACAAGGCGGAGAGCCCGTGAGGCTCGCGCAGGATGACCTCGCCTGGCATGTAAGGTCTCCAACGAAAGTCATACGCCCGAATGTTGTCGACTGCGCCGTGTAGTCTGGGTAGGAGAGGTGGGTCTGAGAGTGGGCCCAAGATGGCTACAAAAGAAGAAATATCAGTACGAAATTAATTTTGGTAAATGATTAAGTACAACAAATACTAACCTGTCGTCGACACCAAAGTGTGCCCATAGTCGATCGGTCGATGTCCTCGTCTGGTGGCCCCCCTAGGTATGGTGTCATGTCAACCTGGGGCCGATCAATCTGCACCCTCTCATACGACCAGATCTGTATCAATAAGGGACACCCAGTAATGGACGCGCTAGTCGTCCGGCGTCGACATCCGTCGTAAAAAGCGCGGTATGTGATGCAAAGGACAGCAGGTCCCCATGAGTACTGTGGAACGCCATCGTCGGGTGAATCGGCGATGGCTCGGGCGAACTGCACCAAGTGCCTGTCGACGCTGTCGTGGTGCGTGCTGGTGAACATCACCCAGCCGAAAAGCCAAATAAGGTAAGCCTCCAGGTGCCGACTAACGGTGTAATCGTCAGCATCGGGAGCTAGGTGCTCCGTCTATGAAAGGTCAAACGTTAGTATACAGCCACTATGGATAAGTTAATGTTTAATTTCATTACCATGTTTAAACGACATACCTGGTACTGACGCAACCAACTCTGCGTCGGCCCATGTGTGTTCGTGAACTCCTCCACTGCCACGCCACCAGGCTAGATGGGATGGGCTCCCGCGAAGCGCGCGAGCATGTCAACGCGCCAGTCTAGCTGAACATCATTTGGGACAACTGTTGCTCCTGCTATTAGAAGTCTTAGAAGGTAAGATATATCCTCAAGTGTGATCATCACCTCCCCTAAAGACAGGTGGAATGTATGTGTCTCCGGCCGCCATCTATCGACCCACGTCGTGAGAAGAGCTCTATCGAATGAAAACCTGGTGGCTCCATCGACCAATCTAGCTAAAGAAAGTAAGCCAGCACCGCGCAACCTGCATGGAAGAAGATGTTAGTCATATAACGAGATAAAAATAAAATATGAACGACCATTGTGCTTGGTTAACTAACCTGCTAACCCATCAAGGATGGATGCTCTAGAGATACTGCGGTGTCCAGACTCTGAGCGGGACGAGATCAGGCTGGTTTGGATCAGTGGACGTGAGTGCTCGTGCCCGGTGGTGGCCGTCGACCGTAGCGAAGAGAAGCAAGTAGGGGCAATCATCATTACCCGCCATCTGCATGTTGTAAAACAGACAAATATTGTTAGCGCTAAAGATACAACATGTGACAATTAATAAGTTAAGTAACTACCATACGTACATCTTGAGGACTATGTACATTATGTGATGTGCGGTGATCTGTATGTCATGGGGGGCTCAACTACTTGTGTCGGCTTCTGTGCAATTCTTGTACGTGTGTCCGACCATGTTGCACAAAGAGCACTTTTTCTTTTTTCTGTCTGTTTCGGATTCATCCATATCATTCTGAATGCGTCGTGTCTTTCTTCTTCCCACCTTTGAGTTGACACGTTAGAAATCTGGCACCCAACAGCGTGCACCATCTGGCAGAGATGTGAATGAGCTGATAACCCCATACCCTCGGAGTTCACCACTCCAAGTCTAAGGACCTTCTCTTTTGTGAAGTATTCAGACAAGTATACCCCGACATGCATATCAAATGTGGCGCACGCCACCATGACATGACTGCATGGCTTGTGGTACAGAGATGGTTTGTTGCAGCTATACCGACAAGTGTTCGTAATGGTGCACTCATGAACAATAACATCCCGATTTATTCCTCGCCGACCTTTGTCTCGACACGTTACCTCGAAACGACGTTCCCGGGAACTTGTCTTGATGGCACGATGCTGGGTTACCTTCTTACTTTTCTCAATGAAGTACTCTGTAATCTTTCTACAATACAAATGGTGCCTGTCGCTGTGCACCACAAAAGCAGCAGTATGTCGGTCCACGAAGTATCGGGTGGTTCCACGAATTATGCCCTCCACAATACCAACCAAAGGCAAGCATCGTATACCCCGCATGACATAATTATACATCTCTACAAGATTGGTGGTCATAATGCCATACCTTGCGCCGTGAGTGTCATAGAGTAGAGACCAATGCTTCCTACTCCGAATTTAATTCAATCTAAAAAGCATCGAACTTTCGTCCTCTACTATTTGTGGATCGTCTGTTGGTCATCAGTGGGCAGAGAACAAAGTGGCTCCGGCTCTGGCTCCGGATCACTTCCAGATTGCTGCCTTGCGGCCTTCTCATGCTTGTATTTTGATGTCAGCTCATCAAGTTTCGTCCACAAGGCATTAAACTTCCTCTCTTGGTTTTGGCTACACAGTCTCTTGAACAGATTAGTTAATTCTTTATTCTTTCCGAAGTGACAGTAGAAATTCGCACCTAGATGGCGCATACACCATAGAGATTGAATGTCTTTCCAAGGATATACCTCCTCTAGATCATGCTTTATATGTTGAACTGCCCTTATAAGTCCAGTATGTCGGTCATGCAACAAACAAACATTTGGCCTGCCCCGAAGAACCCCAACGTTCAAATGCCATAAGAACCACAACCAACTTTCGTAGTTCTCACTTTAAATGAAGCCAAAGGCAATTGGCACAACCTGGTTGTTGCCGTCAACACCAATAGCGGTCAATACCTGACATCTATACTTCCCAGTTAGAAATGTGCCATTCACACAAAGAATAAGACGACAGTACTAAAAAGCCCGGATGCAAGCACCGAGTGCAAAGAAAACTCAATGTAGAATCGGCGCACCCTCCGGGAATGTAGGACTGAATTTAGCGACCAGAGGGGGGGTGAATGGGCGCAAAACAGAAAATCAGCGGAAAATAAAATTCTGGACAGAAGGTCCAA
>KE371725.1:703814-720294 GCA_000418225.1 Zizania latifolia | reverse complement strand
GGATTGGACCGGTACGCCTTCATGACCCCTCTGTCCGACCGACGTCCGTCCGTGTACCTGAGTCACGTGCGAACTCCATCACGGTCGAGTCTCTTCATCTCTACTCTTCTTCACCCCGTTGACAATTACTCATCATCCCCATGGTATACACCATGGCTCCTCACTCTCCACATGGCGATCGAGGTAACAGGAACCATCTCCCAAAAATACCATTCGGCCGCACAGCTGCATCGGGCATACAGATACAACTCCCACTACTCTCTATCCAATCAAAAAAATATGATACATCCATCGCTTAACACTCTCTATACTACGCTCAACCACCCAACTTAAATTATTTTTGGTACATTGAAAACTATTAAGGTCAGCACCATCATGACCAACAAGTACTTGGTCATCTCCATAGTAAATCCTAAATAATGTTCTATCTGACATGCCTGTAAACATTAAGCAGCAAACAATATAAAAAACATAACTACGTGTCTAGCGCGACAGATGAAATCCACTTATTTAGCAACAGGCGAATTAACTAAACAGAACTACATCTAATTACGTTCAAAGTATCGTTACATTAAACGACGGAAAACATCTAATAGAGTATGGTATGTTTAGATACCTGGAACAGCAGTGGATGCAGTCACCGTCGGCTCTTACGTTAGCAAGCTAGCACGCGCAAGAAAGCTACACAGAATAAGGTATGTTAAGTATATCTAAATTATCTCTAAACTATGTTTAAAGTGCCTCTAAATTATCTCTAAAGTACCCCTCAATTATCTCTAAATTTTGTTCAAAGTACCTCTAAATTATCCCTAAAATACCCCTTAATTATCGCTAAAGTATGCTTACAGTACACCTAAATTATCTCTAAAGTACCCCTTAATTATCTAAATTATGTTCGAAGTACCTATAAATTATCTGTAAAGTACCCCTTAGTTATCGCTAAATTATCTCTCGACTATGTTTAAATTACTCTAAAAGCTTTATCAGAATACTCCTAAAGTACTATTAAACTACCTCTAAAATAGTACTAAACTAGTCCTAAATTACTACTAAACTACCCTAAACAAACTACCTAACTACTACTACATAAAGAAGACAAAAGAGGGGAGAAGAGGCATACCTAGGAGCTCTAAGCCGAAGGGAACGAAGTGAGGCGCGGGTGGGAGGTGGGCTTCGGCCCCCCTTTTATACAGCTGAATTTCGACTGTTGAAGCGCCGATCTAGGCCGATCAGCCTAGATCGACGCTTCATTGGCCAACATTTGGCAGCTCTCGCACCGATCTAGCTGGATCAGCCTAGATCGGCATTTGGAGTGCCGATCTAGGGCCGACCGGCCTAGATCGGCTAATGAACTGTCGATCTAGGCCGACTGTTCAAGCGCCGACAGAGACCCATATTTGCAATTTTTCAAAACAGTATACCAAAATTGAAATTTCATTTAAAAAATGTATTATTTAAAAAAAATCTATTTATAACGACGGCCAGGTCATTTCCTGCCAACCTACTAAAAATGTGAACGGGTTACGGGTCCGAGGAGCAATGTGGCAACGGGGTCTCAAAATTCAAAATTGGCAAAAAAAATGTGATAGTTTGGTTGTAGCTAGAGTTTATACCTTTTTTGCATGGATTTCTCTAGAAGTGGATGTGAACGGGCCCAGGCAAGCTGGCAACGGGGTTTCAAATTTCAAAGTGAGAGGAATGAGAAAATGTGGCGGTAGCAAGAGTTTATATCTTTTTTCACATGTGTTGATGTCCCGGCCGGCAGATTTTTTTTATTATTCAGGGATTCATCACCAGGGCTAGACTATGAAAAATATATATTACACATTAAGCACAAAATTTTTACACAAGTTTAGACATCTCTAAGAATAATAGTCCTACATCGTTTTAGTATGTCTTGAATTTAGATATAAGTGTGTTATATTTTAAAGTTCTCTGGTTCAGATTTGGTCACTCTCCTCTTATAGGGAGCTTATACTCCTCATACACGTATATATATACGCGTAACATACCATTCACTATATGCATCATTATTATTGCTATATTATCTACATCATTATTTTGTCATATCATTGACCTTATCACCACAGGGTCATCGGCTTTGTCGCCTAGTACATCCTATCCGGTTAGTCGGCACCTCAAGGGTCATTGTGTGGGGCGTTCCCTTTTCTTTTGTCAGAATAGGAACCGGATGTAATGACCACACTAGATACACGAGGTCAAACACATAAGATATAGGTGACATGCGACAGACGCACGCATTTAATGTGGAATGGCTAGGCGACCGAGCGCACATCTTGGCCTAAGTTGTCCCAGCTTGCCTATCAAACCCATAGAGAGTAATAGTTGACCAAGGGATGGTCAAGGGTTCCACGAGAGTCCTCCTTCTACCCTTTTGTATCTAGCTTGTGGTGGTCAATCCACCACCCTGTTTGACCATGTTCTCTTGTCTATTGTTGGGCCTCACTATGGATCCACTATCACATATAGGTCACATCATTCACCAATTACATTAACTATTAGGGTTAGTCATGTCTTTTCTAGCGATAATAGAAAGTGCACAAGGTACCTGACTCCCTTGGCACTAATAACATGGATTTCTCTATGAATGTTTGTAAAGGATAGTTAATAGAGGATTTGACGGTCGTAGTCACTTGAGACTGTTTGGACATATATCTAACAGAGTAGGATATGAGATTAATGAATGTGGACATATTTATAAAATCTGTATTAGGTGAACCATTCATATCTCATGATAAAAACAGTACACTAACAAGAAATCACATAGGGTTCCAATCTCTTTTTATGAGCATGTAATGCTTAAATCGAGTCATCTATGCTAGATCTGGTCATGATGGCATAGGCAAAAACAACAAACCTATCGTTGGCGAAGGGAACGAGATACACTAGAAAGAACGGGGAAGGATTGTGTCTTGTGAGGGATTTCTCCCTTTCTGTCTCTCCAGATTATGTGCGGTTAACAATACCTAAATATGTTACTATTTTTTCAAAACTATAACTATTGATTGCAAAGTTACAAGTATATTTTTTTAGAAGAAGGCCACATAGGCTCGGTGACGGGGATGCAATACGAGAACTTTCTAGGAGGTCATCCATCCTAGTACTTCTCTCATCCAAGCACACTTAACAGTGAAGTTCTGATGGGATCCGGTGCTTTAGTGCTCACAGCCCTTTCACAAAGTTACAAGTATATGCAAGGAATATCTGAATCCCCTTACCAGCATACTACTCTGGTGCCTAGTCAATGTGCAAGTGAAGTATAACAGGGAAAGAAGAATACTCACCAAATCATGATAATATTAGGAGGGATAATATCATGACTAATCTGGACATCTTTACTACGCTGAAATTATACACGGCAAACATGAACATGAGTAGCATATAGATAAGTGTGATTTGATCCCTCCTGCTCGATGATGATGAACAAACGAAAGGAGATGGAGAGGCACCAGATATGGTGTTGTTTGATTATGCCAAAAAAGGAGTTGGAAAAGCAGAGAATAAAGATCCGCTCAAAACAATCACCGACTTATGACTTATAAGCAGACACATGTCCCAAACTTTTAAATAGTGTATTTTTTAAAAAATATACATGAAAATTGTTTAAAAGTTTTTTAAATTCATTTATTCAAAAGCTATTTCTCAACTTTTTAGCATTAGATTCATTCGTGTGAACTCTTAAATAATTGACATAAAACTACACTTCATATATTTTTCATCTTATACTTTGAACAGGCCCTAAGAGAATATTAGGAGGGGCCATAGGTAGCCCCTTGTCATAGCCTGAATTTTTAAAATAATAATAATAAAAGCTGTGAATAATAAGAATAAAGATGGATTTTTTTAATAAAGAAAAAGAAAGTTTTTCTAAAGTAAAATTTTGGGAATAATTTTTTTAAATAAAATATTGCTAAAAATTTTTATCAGTCTTTAAAAATAATAGAAATTTTCTAAGCTAAAACCTATTTTTATAATTTTAAAAGGGAGTTTTTCTAAAAAGAAAAAGGAAAAATAAAATTTTATTAAAAGCCCCTCCTCCCGCTTGGGCTAGCTTCCGCTGGTCCATTCCCCCGCTCGCGCGCACTAGCCCAGCCAGCGCGCCTGGCCCAGCTCTCGCGTGCCCCACCAGCCCAGCCATCCCGGAGGCCTGCTCCTGCCGCGTGTCGCTAATGGAGTGACAGGTGGGACCTAAATGTCAGGGTCGTCTCCTACCTTGTGCCACCCGCGTCGCGCCCTAGCTCCACCTTCATCGCCGCATAATCCACCGCCGCCAGCCTCCTCGGCCCAATCCAAGCCTGGCCTCATGATCCCCTCGGCCCCCTCGATGTTTCCCCATAGATCCAAGCCTGGCCCGTGTTCGTAACCGCCTCGTCGTAACCACCGCCACCACCATTGCCGCCGTCGTAGCTGACCCAGACTCCCTCGGCTGCCTCTATAAAACCAACCCTTGGGAGCCCCTCCGCCGCATCCCAGTCCTAGCTAGAGCTCCCGAGCCTCCGCCGCTTGTCATCGCCTCTAGTCGCTGATCATCGCCGCTCCGCCGCCCACCGGTCACCGCCGATCCCTCCGTCAGCTCCGCCTGCGGTCGCCGATCCTTGGCCACCCCTCCGTCGAACCCACCGACTCGTAGAACCCCTCTCCCGCCGCCAACCCGAGCCGCCTGTCGTCTCGTGCTACCGTCGGTCACCTCTAGTCACCACCAGTCACTGCCGTCTGCTCCAGTAAGCTCACCATCGCTCACTGGTCACATTGCACCCTCGTCGCCGGTCGCCGTGCTGCCGTTCACCGGTGACCTTCGGTCCCTACGCCGGCTATCGTCGGTGCTAATGTGGCGTGTCCACGTGGTTGCCGCGTGGCTGCCACATGGCAGACCAGGTGCGTCGAACTCCTCTCGGCCACGCTGACATAATAAATCTGGATTTTCTTCAGAAAAATAATTCCTTATTGCGTCAGAATTCTTTTTATTTTCTAGAAATCTAGAATAATGCTAAAACTTTTAAAAATTCATAACTAATTCATTTTAACTCCAAATTTAACCATTCAAATTGTATAATTTTCTAGAAAATGAGCTCTACACATTAAAAATACTTTCACACATGATATGAGTGATCTTCTATACTATTTTTGATTGATTGCTTTAGCGTATAGTTTTCGACGTTCCCGAGGAGCCTGTTTTCGTTTAGGAAGCTCCCGCTTTCCTGTCCGTGCAGCAAGGCAAGTCATCTGAGTCTATCCTTTTATTATGAATAGACCCATGTTAAAAGCTATGTTTTCTTTCAAAATATGCATTTATTTTTGAATGTCATCGGGAAGGGTTTAGCCTACTTTGTTAATGCCCCCTGTTGCTTTACCTTATTCCTTTATTACCTTGGGACTAAAATTTGACCAGTTAGATCCCTGTTATGATTTGACTGGATGAAATAGGACTACTTAGCTCTGCTTAGAAACTAGTGTCACCTAATAATGCTCACTTATACCACTTGTTACCCTGATGCGGGTTCATTAAATTAATGCTTATTGTTAATTGGTTCATGGTTAATTTCACTAAAATTTTGACTAAGGTGGGTTGCAAGTACATGGTTTTGCTGGTCGTACTCATGACACTTAAGGACTGGTTCTTGATCTACTGTTGTAATGCCTTACAACACTTACCACAAGCCAGTGTGGGCAACAGTGCGATCTATAGCCTAGCGATCTTAAGTAGAGCATCGAGACCGCTGGTAGCCCTGTACTCTTCATAGTCTCTGCTATGTGGATTGGAGCGCCTGGTACGTCTATGCTAGGTGTCAGATAAATAGTAGCCTGGTGCGAAACTTAGGGGATCTAGGTGAAAGGGTCGTATCACAGCTCTTTTCTGAGGTATCGTGGTGGTATTGAGGCACATGGTGGCATGTTGTAGAGCTGTGTCTTATGGGTAAAGTTGTGCACCTCTGATTAGAGTAAAACTATTTGAATAGCTTTGCCCACGGTTAAGGGCGAGCTACGCAATGCTTTTCTTGATTAGTCCTACTATTACTTAATTAATCCGATATTTAATTATGTTTAACCTGGTCATCTCTGGTCTAGGAGTGGTTTGGTTAGTTTTAGGCCTGATGACCCTAGGTAGGGTTATTCAGTGAATGGTTAACTTTGTTTTAAGGTATTCACTTAATTAGATCAACTTTTGAAATTCCATTCCTTCTTTAAATGCAGCTTTTATGCAAAAGAACCCTATTATGCCTTCCTTTGTCACCCCTATGCATTCTTTACTTTGTCATTGGGTGACTTGTTGAGTATTCAAAATACTCACCCTTGCATTCCCACCACCAGAAGAGAAGTTTGTCAGCGATGATGAAGGAGATGTCTTTTGAGCTGGCCCAGTCAAGTTGCATGTGGAGTAGAGTCGTCGATGCGTTGTTTAAGAATCATTTATTTAAGAATTAGTGTTTTGAGGTTCTAATGCCATCTCTGTAATAAAGTACTCTATTATGTCATCGTAAACAAATTATGCTTTTAATTTACAATAAATTGTCTGTTGTGTACATCAGTTGATTCCTGAACGAGGATTTTTTCTGCACAATAAATCGTCAGAAAATGGTTGGAATTTCCAGGCATGACACCCCTAGCCAGAGAGTAGACATCCTTCAAATATAAAAGGAAAAAATATTGTTTACTATCATGAACTATCACAAAAGTTTAAATAACCCCCTAAATAAAAATACCGTTTAAATAGCCCTAAAATTTTGAAAACCAGTTCACTCTGCAACTATTCGTCCGGTTTCACTGACGTGGCACACCGTAACGACTGTTTTCGCTGACTGGATAGCAGACGTGGCATGCAGTAGGATGATGGGTCACTGGATGACATTATCACAAAAACAGTCTTTAGTGACGGAGCTTTACTGACGGATAAATGATGCGCGTCACTAATACACTTTTAGTGACGAACCATTTTGGACACGTCAGTAATATTGCTTTATTAGTGATGGGTCGTAATATGGCCCGTCACTAAAGAGAGAGCACCCTAATTAGTGACGGGTTGCATTACCACCCGTCACTAATGGGTCGAAGCATTAGTGACGGATGGAAAATACCGCCCATCACTACTGATCCAGTGATGGGCGGTAGTTGCCGCCCATCACTAATGGATAGATTATTAGTGACGGGCGAAAACTATCCTCCGTCATTGATGGTGTTTATAAATAGGCGGACGCCAATAGAACTCTTTCATATCACGTATAACCCTAAACCCTAGCGGCCACGCCTTCTCCTTCATCGTTGTTCCGTCGTCGCGCTCCACGTGTTCCGCCGTCATGGCCTCCTCCACCAGTCTCTGTTTCATCACGACCTCCTCCGTCGGTCTCCTCTTCCGTCGCCGACCCTTCTCGCTGTCGCCTTGTCCCGTGCATCTTCCTCCTAAGGTCCTCCTCAACCTCCTCCTCCTACTCCTACTCCTTTGTGGAGGCTAGGGTTTGTTGCTTTATGAATATATATATTGCTTTGTGAATATGTTGCTTTATGAATAGCTCAATGAAGAGAAGGCTATTAGTATGAGGGTTTGTTGCTTTGTGAATATATATCTTTGTGAATAGCTCAATGAAGAAAATGCTATTAGTATGAGGATGTGTGTCACATATAATATTCAGTTTTGTTTATTAGGGTTTACGCAAGTATTATTGTACTTTTTTATCGTTGTCAAATATAACATGAATTAGAGACATGACAAGCCTCCTAAGTGATCAACAGAGCACTCCCACCGGACAACGTGCTTCTAGTAGTAGGCGGATCCCTATGGTTCCGACTTATGTTCCTGACAATTGCCTCATAAAGATCAATCATTACATCCACGACGGGCGTCACCAGGTTTATACATTGTACATTGCATATTATGTTTATGTGGTAATAAAACTAACAAACTAATATGATATTATCTTACTGTTGTAGTTTCTATCAAAAAAACTTTGACGATATCAATAACATTCATGCTGATGACACCCTTAAAATATTAACAAAATATGGATGCACCAGTGAGGTTGAGGTTGGGAGCTGTGAAGGCAGGGTATGCCTCCACAAATGGTGGCCCGCGTTTAGTCAAAGAGCCGGTCTAATAGAAGGGGACTATGTGGTAATAACAATGGGACATATCCCATTGACTGTTATGACTAAATTTTACACTAATTTTGGTGATGAGAAAACCGCAATAGCCATAAAAGTAGAGGACAAAGATAGCGGTATCTATAGCAAAATGACATTACTTACTAGATATGCATAGTTTGTTTATGTACTTAAATTGATTTTTTATAATATCAGGTGAGGATCCTAGCAATGTTGCGAAGAAGAAAGGAAAGCAGATAGCCAGGGAGGTTGACACCGACCAAATGGACCAATTGAAGAACATCTGTTATTTTGGCAATCCAATAGATGTAACTTATCACGCCCAGAAATTCTAACCATTTCCTTGCGATTTATTGTGCGAAAAGTCCCTCGTCCAAGAATCAGCCGAGGCACACAATAGACAATTTATTGGACATCGAAAGCATTATTGTCCACGATGAAATAAATAAATTACTTATTACAGAGGTGGCATTAGAACCTCAAACAATAATGACAAATATTAATAACTCATCAATAATTTTATTGACGTAGCGGCAACTCCACTCCACAGGCAGAGTTGATTGGGCCTAGCGCAAAAGGTGCCACCTTCATCTTCACTGAAGAACTCCTCTTCTGGTGGTGGGTGAATGTAAGGGTGAGTATTTTGAATACTCAGCAAACCATCTAAGCGAAACAGTTATATTGCACAGGGGATACAAAGGACGACACAATAGGGTTCATTTGCATAAATAGAGCGTTAAAGGGAGATAGAATTTAAAAAGGTAATTCTAATTAAGTTAGAACCTTAAAACAGTATTAAACCATTCACTGAATAACTCTTACCTAGAGTTTTCTTCAGGCCCAAGAGAACCAACCAATCCACTCTAACCCGAGCTATCCAGGTTAAACATAAAATAAATTAGATTAATTAAGTAATAATGGAACTAATCATGAGTGACCCTGCATTGCCGCCCGTAACCGTGGGCACGGCTATTCGAATAGTTTTACTCTGATCAGAGGTGCACAACTTTACCCACAAGACACAGCCCTACAACATGTCACCATGCGCCTCAATACCACCACAAATTCTTGAAAAAATTCTTTACATTTTTAGAGACTTTTGCAAAAAATTGGAGCAACATTTTATTTGAAAAATTCTTTCTCAAATTTTAAAACTCAGAATTCCTTTTTTTTCTTTAAGGAAAATTCTATTTTAAATTTCTTTTTACTAAAAATTATTTTTCCTTTTACTTTATTCATAGCTTTTAATACTTTTATATTTTGAAAATTTCAGGCTGTGACAAACCTACCCCTTAAACAGAATCTCGACCTCAAGATTTGGAGGCGGTAGAAAAAAGATATGGGTGATTGGATCTCAATTCATCTTCACGATCCCATGTAGCTTCTTCTACTGAATGATTGCTCCACTGAACCTTACAAAACTTTACAACTTTATTCCGGTTCCTTCTCTCACTGACTTCTAGAATACGAACCGGCTTCTCCACATATGTCAAATCTTTTTGAAGTTCTATCTGCTCGACATCTGCCACTTCAGATGGGACAGGCAGTCACTTCTTCAACTGGAACACGTGGAACACATTATGAATATCCACCATGGATGGTGATAACTCCAACTCATAGGCGACTTCACCTCTTCGACTTGTCATCCGGTATGGTCCCACAAAACGTGGTGCTAACTTTCCCTTGGTCTGTAAATGATGAACTCCATGAAAAGGGGTAACTCTAAGGTATACAAAATCTCCTTCTTTAAAACTGAGATCTTAGCGACGGTTGTCGGTATAGTTCTTCTGCCTGGACTAGGCAACCTTCAAACGGTCTTGAATAATCTTGACTTTGCTTTCAGCTTCCTTCATAATATCGGTGCCAAAGACTTGCTTCTCACCTACTTGATCTCAAAACAATGACGTTCTACACTTTCTCCCATGCAAAGCTTCAAACGGGGACATTTGAAGACTAGCTTGATAACTGCTATTACAAGAGAACTCAGCGTAAGGCAAGTTTTTATCCCATGATCCTCTGAAATTTAGAGCACAGGCTCTCAACATATCTTCTAGAATCTAATTCACCCTCTCTGTCTGGCCATCAGTCTGGGGATGATAGGCTGTACTGAAATTCAGACGGGTACCCAATTCTTCTTACAGTTTCTGCTAAAACATAGAAGTAAACTGACTTCCTCTGTCAGACACTATTCTTTAAGGAACTCCATGCAAATAAACAATTCTAGCCATGTATAGCTCCGCAAACTGACTGCCGTGGTAGGTTGTCTTGACCGGTATAAAGTGAGCCACTTTCATTAAGTGATCAACAATAACCCATATAGAATCATACCTTGAGGTGATCCTTGGCAATTCGGTTATAAAATCCATTTTGATCTCTTCCTATTTCCATTCAGGCACTCGTAAAGGCTGAAGTAAACCTGTGGGTCTCTGATGTTCTGCTTTTACTCTCTAGTATACATCATATAGAACTACATACTCGGCTATCTCACGACGCATACCGGGCCACCAAAACTTTTCTCGAAGGTCTTGATATATCTTAGTACTCCCAGGATGAATAGAGTACCGGGTCTCATGGGCTTCACGCGGTATAAGATCCTTCAACTCCTTCTTATCAGGTACATAAATACGATTTCTATGCCATAATGTACCTTGCTCATCCTCAACAAACTCATAAGCTTTTCCTTCCTTCATTCTCTCCTTGGTCTTCAGAACATAAGGATCATCCACTTGAGCTTTACGAATCTGATCCAACAGTGAAAGCTGGGCTTCCAAGGCTGCTAGAAATCTACTTGGAACGACACTCAAACTTAACTTTTTAAACTCTTGTAGCAATTCCAAAGATACTTCCTCAACTAAAATAGCATTTTCATAGGTCTTGCGACTAAGAGCATCTGCTATCACATTGGCTTTAGCAGGGTGATACTGAATACTGACGTCATAATCCTTAACTAACTCGAGCCATCTTCTTTGACGAAGGTTCAAATCTAGTTGAGTGAAGATATACTTTAAACTTTTATGGTCTGTAAAGACTTCTGTATGATTATCAATGAGATAATGACACCAAATCTTTAGAGCATGAACCACTGAAGCCATCTCTAAATCATGGGTTGGATAATTAACCTCATGAGGTCTTAATTGTCGAGAAGCATAGGCAACTACTTTACCTTCTTGCATCAACACACATCCTAAACCCTGACGAGATGCATCACAATATACCTGAAAATCTCCTTTAGGATCTGGCAGGATTAGCACTGGGGCTGTTACCAATCTCTTTTTCAACTCTATAAAACTTTTCTCACACTCGGTGTCCAAATAAATTTCTCATCCTTCTGTAAAAACTTAGTTATAGGCTTGACTATCTTAGAGAAATTCTCAATGAACCGACGGTAATAACCTGCAAGTCCTTGGAAACTCCTGATCTATGTAGTGTTCTGAGGCTGTAACCAATTAGTAACAGCTTCGACTATACCGGGATCAATAGCAACTCCCGTAGAAGAAATGATGTGACCCAAAAACTTCACTTCCTTCAACCAAAACTCACACTTAGCTAACTTGGCGTACAACTGATGCTCCCTTAGCTTCTATAGGGCTAAGCGCAAATGCGCTACATGTTCTTCCTCCATCTTGGAATAGTAAGAATGTCATCAATGAACACCACTACAAACTTATCTAGATACTCCATAAACACACTATTCATCAAGTTCATAAAGAAAGTAGGGGTATTGGTCAATCCAAATGACATCACCAGATAATCAAACAATCCATAACGGGTTGTAAAAACGGTCTTAGGGATATATTCTTCTCGAATTCTCAACTGATGGTATCCTTACCGAAGATCTATCTTAGAGAACATTGAGGCTCCTTGTAACTGATCAAACAAATCATCAATGCAGAGAAGATGATACTTATTCTTGATTGTGACCTCATTCAGAGCTCTGTAATCCACACACATTCTCTTGGACCTATCCGTCTTCTCTACAAAAACAACTGGGGCTCCCCAAGGTGAAGTGCTTAGATGAATGTATCCTTTCTCTAGCAATTCTTCCACTTGTTTTTTGACCTCAGCTAACTCGTTCGGTGCCATTCGATATGGTCTCTCATGAATTGGGGTTGTACCAGGAACTAGATCAATTCTGAACTCAATGTCTCTCTAGGGTGGCATACCCGGCAACTCTTCCAAAAAATATCTGGATACTCTTGCACCATAGGTATCTCTTCAATCTGAACCTCATTCAACATGATCTTCAAACCAGACATGTTTGGGCTATGGAAAGTGATGGTCTGGCTAAGGTGATTGGTTACGGTGACTTCTCTAGTTGCACACTTAATCTCACCCTCATGTTTCACTAACCAATCCATTCCCAAAATGACATCTAGGTCTTTTGATTCTATCAAAATTAGGTTGGCTAGAAAAGGGACGTCAAGAATCTCAATGGTTACCGAAGAACAAAAGAGACAAGTAGGCATCTGGTGACCAGGGGTACAGATAACTAACGAGTGGGGTAGGGGTTCAACGGCCATTCCATATTTTTCCACAAAACTTTTTGATATGAAAGAATGAGTTGCACCGAAATCAAAAAGTATTGTTGCAAGTATTGAGTTAATATGGAACGTACCCAATACTACATCAAGGGCAGCTTGAGCTTCTTCGGCGGTGACATGATTCACTCTTGCCTTGACTTGCCCGGTAGGGGCTTGGTTTGGGGCTGTTGCAGCTCTATTCGGATGCTTGAGCTCTAGGCACCTATCAGCATAGTGATTAGGCTTGTAGCAATTGAAGCACACCAACGACTTTGTATTCTTGTCTTTTAAAGAAACTTGATTAGCACCAGTGACTTGAGCAGGGCGAGGCGCATTGGGGCGGTACGCTTGAGGTGCACCACTAGTGTTTCCACTCCCACTAGCAGCATAAAGCTGACGATGACGATTGGCTTGAGCATTGGGTCTTCCTGACCGTTGTTGCTGTTGCACCATCATATAATGAGGCTTTTGATTGTTGGACTGCTGATTCTGCACCATTCTACGTTTCTTGGACTACATCCTATTATGCTGATCCTCTTGACAAATTGACTTATCAACCAACTTCTAAAAATTGATATAATATCCAGAAATTAGATGAACGGCCAGTTCATCATTCAGACCACCAAGGAACTTCTCCTAATGCTCAGCATCTGACTTGACATCTTTAGAGGTGTAATGAGCCAAGTGATTAAACTTATGTAGATATTTAGTGACAGAACGATTCTCTTGCTTAATGGCACAAAATTCTCGTTTCTTCAGAGCCACAAGTCCATCAAGAACATGAGCCTTCCTGAAACCAGCTGAAAAATCTGCCCAAGTAATCTCAACTCCATCAGCTCTGTTCTCCTTAAAGTGACTCCACCACTCTCCTGCTGGACCTTGAAGTTGGTAGGATGCAAACAAAACCTTCTCCTGATCAATGCATTACAGAACTTCTAGCTTCTTCTCAATAGTGAACAGCCAGTCACTAGACTCCACCGGGTTAGTAGTGCTAGAGAAAATAGGCGGTCTCACACGGAGAAACTCTGACAACTTGTTCTAAACCAGAACAGGTGCAGGTAGGGGTTGAACAGGCGGGGCACGCTGCTGAGCATTCATCAGAGTCATCAATATTACTATGAGTTGGTTTTGATTGGCAAACACTTGTGCCAAGGTAGGGTTCTCTGGCATGGGCGACGGAAGATGAGGCTGATGCTGCTGCTATTGAGACTGTCCATTGTTGGCTCCAGTTGCTTCATCCATCCTGTCCTGAGAATTGACATGACGAGGCTACACCATCTTGCTGAAGAGAACAAATGGGAGAAGGGGATAGGCGGAATTTAGAAAGAGAAAAGAGATAAGAGAAAACATCTTATACTGATCTGAAATTCATTATGATTTTTATTAGACTCTAGAAGAAACTCCTAAGTGCAGATGTATCACAGAAGGCCGATACAAATCATATCTTATAGACAAGCAAAACTAACAAGCATTTAGCCTAAGCAAAACAAACGCCTAACACGACGTACTAAAGGTGCATAGGGACACTAAGGACTAGGATTCTTTGAGGCTAGATCAAAAGAAAACTCTGACTCTTCTAGATCACTCTCTTCTATGACTCCGTCCTCATCATCATCTTCACCCTCATTACTCTCAATGACAATGATCTTCTCTTCATGCATTCTCTAGATCACTTGCACCCTGGGCGGCATCTGAGCTCGCTTTCTTGCAGTACGATGGATCCTAGGACTTCCTGGTGGCGACTCTCCCTTTAAATCAGCAAACTCCTTCTTTAGCGCATCCACTTGATTCTATAACTGACAGATGGTCTGACGGTTTCGATTCTCTTGCTCATATGCTCCAATGAGTGCATCCTTATGGCAGTCGTCCATCGTCTTCAGCATATTCACCATCCTGACCATAGTGGCACTATCTTCTTCACCAGTGAGCGAGTACTCTACATAATCATCATGATGAGTCTTTCTCGAGTGGTACCTATACTCCTATGCTAACAACTTGGCTGCAAAGCGATCCCGAAGCTCTCCAATAGCAACATAAGCAGCTTCCTGACATGCATAACTAAAATTCCTTCCTTCAGCTTCTACTATTATTGAGGGGATAGTCTCTCTTTCACTCATAATAGAAACAGCCAGTTGTACCATTTTGGGGGAAACTGACCTGACTTGGGCATAGATGGGAACCTCCTGATATCCATAGAAAAATGCCATATGCCTCAACTCCTTGACAAAACCTTTCATTCTGAAGCACCTTTGGGGCTAGGATCCTTCGGCAGACATATAAAAAGAACGAATTAAAATAAAAAAAATCAGCACCACTTTTCTAGAAAAATAAAGCACCCTTTTAAAGAAAGAAGAAAAGAAGAGAGAAGTAGTATAACTAGAAAATAGTTTTCTGCTCCTAAGATCAAACTATTTGGCCATTCCTACAGTCAAGGTTGCTCTGATACTAACTTATCACGCCTGGAAATTTCAACTATTTCCTTGCGATTTATTGTGCGAAAAGTCCATCGTCCAGGAATCAGCCGAGGCACACAATAGATAATTTATTAGACATCGAAAGCATTATTGTTCACGACAAAATAAATAAAATACTTATTACAGAGGTGGCATTGGAACCTCAAACAATAATAACTCCTAAATAACTTTATTGACACAGCGGCAACTCCACTCCGTAGGTAGACTTGACTGGGCCTAGCTCAAAAGGCGCCACCTTCATCTTCGCTAATGAACTCCTCTTTTGGTGGTGGGGGAATGCAAGGGTGAGTATTTTGAATACTCAGCAAGCCATCCAAGCGAAACAGTTATAATGCATAGGGGATACAAAGGACGGTATAATAGGGTTCATTTGCATAAATAGAGCGTTAAAAGGAGATAGAATTTAAAAAGATAATTCTAATTAAGTTGGAACCTTAAAACAGTATTAAACCAATCACTGAATAACTCTTACCCAAAGTCATCAGGCCCAAGAGAACCAACCAATCCACTCTAACCCGAGCTATCTAGGTTGAACATAAAATAAATCAGATTATATAAGTAATCATGGGACTAATCACGAGTGACCCTGCATTGCCGCCCGTAACCGTGGGCACTGCTATTTGAATAGTTTTACTCTGATCAGAGGTGCACAACTTTACCCACAAGACACAACCCTACAACATGTCATCATGCGCCTCAATACCACCACGGTACCTTAGAAAAGAGCTATGATATGACCATCCACCTAGATCCTCCAAGCTTCACACCTGACATCCCCCTGGTGCCTCCATCTGAATAGCAAAGACTTACCCAATGCAGAACTATCGACCATCTCGATGCTTCACCTAGGATCTCTAGGCTTCCGGTCATATCATTACCCATGCTGGCTTGTGGTGAGTGTGAGTTTACAGTGTAAAAGTGACCCATAAACCGGTCCTTAAAGTGTCATGAGTACGACTAGCATAACCATGGACCTTGTACTCACAACCCACCTTAGTCAAATTTTAGTGACAATTAAGTTATGAACCAGTCCATTATTTCCCTAGTAATCATATAAACCAACATTAACATGTAAGTGGTATTAAACAGAATGATAAAATATGATACTAGTTTCTAAGTAGAGCTAAGCAATCCTAGGCATCTAGATAAATCATAATAAAGATTTACACTGGTTAGGTTAAATAATCCCTAGGTAAGAAGGAATAGATAAATAATCAACAGTGGGCAATACAAGCAGGGTTATATCCCTATCCCAGTGACATTCGAAAATAAAATGCACTTTTGAAAGAATAGTAGCTTTAAAACATAGGTTCAATATGATCAAATGGGAAACTTGAATAACTTGCCTTATTGAACAGGGATGAAAATGGA
>KE371725.1:672614-697738 GCA_000418225.1 Zizania latifolia | reverse complement strand
CACGGCAGACTCTAATTTCTACCAATAAAACGCAATCTATTTCTGTAACATCAAATGAGCAAACAGCAAGGCTGCAAGGATAAACTTCACAGCAAACTACCCCTAAAGTCCTAGCATGCCAATCCCATCTCCACAACAATCTAATAAAAAAAACGCTAAACACGACCGAGGAACACGGGGACGAAACGGTGGTCGGATGGGCGCTCACCTCGATTAACCGGAGCAGCTCCTCGTTGTCGCCCGGGAGCGAGCCGAAGCGCGCGCCGATGTCGCGCAGCCGCCGCTCGACCTCCATCTGCGAGCCGTCCGACGCCATCGGCGGGGCCAATGGAGTTGGCGCGTGCGCCGCCGGCCCACCCGGGGAGCGATGGCGAGATCTACACGGGGAGGGGAGGCTGTTAGGGTTTCGCGAGGGGACTGGAGGGGGGCGGGGCGAGGGGAGCCGAGAGAAAAGGCGAGTGGGTGTGGACTGTGGCGAGTATGTTTTTAGGCGATAGGGATGGTGTGTATTTGAGAGCGAGATTTTCCCCTCGTCTTCACATTTTTTCGGATCCCAAAATTTTCCCCCCTCCTCCGAATTCTCTCTACTCTCCATCTCGCGGCAATTCCCTCTGCTGCTCTCTGAATTCTCTCTAAATTTACAGAAACTAAACTAAATTTGCTAAAAAATAAATAAAATATCCTATTCCAAATGAGTACTAAAAATGTTTGTATTAGATAAAGATATGAATGGGTCCCAGAGAGGTGGCAACAGGGTTTCAAAATTTGAGATGGTAAAAATGAGAAAGATTGGTTGTAGCTAGCCTTTGTTTATATCCATTTACATGGATTTCTCTATAAATAGATGTGAATGGGCATGGTATCTGGTTTCAAGATTCTAAAATTTCAAAATGTAAGAATGAGAAAATATGGCTGTAGGTAGAGTTTATCCTTAGTTATTTGAGGCTTGTTTACTGTGTATCTAATAGATGTGATGGGAGATATTAACAAAATTCGCATTAGAATCATTGATACCAACCTTTTCCATTCCAGTCTCTCATTACATAATAAATAAATATTTCTACTATACTAACAGGAAATATCGCTACAAATAACCTCAGGCTAAGCCGGATAAACATGATAACAACATATCATGAATTGAAGTAAGAAGTGGGAAAATTTGAGACATTGCTAACCGCTGGAAATACTGATAACA
Source organism: Zizania latifolia (assembly GCA_000418225.1). Taxonomy (NCBI): domain Eukaryota; kingdom Viridiplantae; phylum Streptophyta; class Magnoliopsida; order Poales; family Poaceae; genus Zizania; species Zizania latifolia. The sequence continues at coordinate 696,543 of KE371725.1, read as the reverse complement.
ACATAACAAAATGTAATTATCATCTCTCTAACTTTCTAGACCTACATTTGCATGGAACCAACATCAGTGCCTTTCTGGCGTTTTGTATATTTGTACAATAAACTAAAACCCATTGATTAGTTATATTATTACAAACTGAAATCAAATAATAAATATATCCGCATTAGTTTTAATAGTGGGTAAAGCATTCCCCTAGTATAATAAATCGGTTAGTTTGGAGATGATTTGTGTACCAAATGAATTAGTGTTAATGTGTACATAAAACTATGGTAGAGTAACATCGTACAATGTATAACTCAAGCATGTGCTCTGTCAAACTAGAATAGCTAAAATACAACAGACTAACTCATGTATGTAATAGATTTAGATCATGGGTAGCCTAGATAAAAGAGAGAAACATACCTTTTGCAAAGAAAACCCATATGGTTAGCACCGCAAAGGAAAATCACTCAGTTGATCTGGTAAAGGATAAAATAGAAAATTTAACATAACAATTTGTTATCCAATACCTTCACACGCAAAGGGAAATATGTTTCTTTTGTAGATCAAACAACAAATAACGCTTCAACATCCACCTATTTTTTAAAAAAAAAATCCACCGCCGCTCCATGAGCACCCCTACATCTATCTACCTCATCCCTCACTTGGCTCTTAGATATAGGATTTGAACCTAAGAAAGCCATAAAAAAGGATGGCATAGAACTTCCAAAAATTTGATGATAATTTTGAACTCTACTCTAATAAACATTCAACCTAGAAATGGCATCTCGTGAACTCAACCCTAGATCTGAAAAATCTTTCGACATGGTAGATCTAAAAGAAATCACCTGGGAGTTCCAATCTCTTTGTGCGCTTGTAATACTTGAATCGAGTCACCGATGCTAGATCTGGTTATGGCGATATCGGCGAAAGTAGCAAACCTATGTTTGGTGAAGCGGAAGGGAGACAGGAGGGAGGCGAAGAGAATGGAGAATGAGGCAAATGGGAATGACTACCCCTTTGGAACAAGGGGCGGATTTGGTGATATTTATAAGTAGAAATAATGGGGATCATGTGAGGGATTTCTCTCTTCGTATCTAATGGCTCAGATTTAATCACTAGCGGTTTGAGTAGTGTAGAAGGTACCGACTGCTCTCCCAGTCATGTATTGCTAATAATACATAAATATATTATTATTTGGTCTAAAACATTGCTTACAAATATAGATTTTACTTTCTGCAAGGAAGATTAAATAAAGCAAACTTATGACATACCACATTTTGTGCAAAATACCTGAAAAATTTGAGACATTACATAAAGTCATTGACAAATACAAACAAAGCTAAAAGAAAGAGAAAATGTAAACATCAACTCCATTCTCTAAACTCCACTTATCAGCATATTAGACTAAGATGACTGGATGTCTAGTCCATGTACAAGTGAAGTAGAATAAGGAAAAGAAGAATACACACCAAATCATGATAATATTAGGAAAAGGGAGAATGACAACTAAAATGGTGACAAAGCCAAACACTTATTGCATGAATCAATCAAACTTTGTTGAAGAAAGGGTATGGACTCATAGAAGTTGAGGAAGAAACTATATTTGACTAATTTAGAAATATTTACTATATTAAAAATCTCACCAAGACTACACATGGTGAACATAAAAAGGTGTAGCCTATAAATAAGTGTCATATAACCTCTCATGCTTGACACATAAGAAGAGCCGCTAACAACGGTAAAGAAACAAAAGGAGGAGATGTAGAGACGCTAGAAAAAGTGTTGTTTGATAATACTATGATAAAAGAAAAATAAGAGAATATTAGAAGAACCAATGAGGCAGAGTTTAGAAATAGGCACTAGCTAAGCCAATAGACTTCCTTCAAATATAAAAACCAATTTTCACTTTTTATCTGAGAGAAAATAGAATCCATTTTGGAAAAAAACACGAGAGGGCAAAACTCATATTTTCCAGCGCGAGGTTTGATGGGCCTCTACGATCTACCCGTTGGTTTTGAATGAACGGCCTTGATGAAATCGGCTCTGGCTCTGTTCCCCCTTCTCCGTCGCCCCCATAGCCCCACCCACCCATTCTTCTGAGAACTAGCTTCTCTGATGTAGGGGAGCCAACTACAGAGAGCAGTCGCCCGATTCGAGCTACCCAGCCAAGATCTGATAGTACGAAGCCCGCCTCGGTTGCCGCAAAGCCCCACCGCCCACCGCTGTAAAGTGGGTTCCACCACCACGAAGCCCCACTCCCGTACCGCCGGATCTTGACTGGATAGAATAAGATCTATATCATAATAGGACTTCGATCTTGTATTGTCATACTGTGTCAACAAGTTTTACTCTCAAAAGAAATATCTTAGGTTTCACCTCCAAATCTGTTGATTTTTGAGCTAGGAGAGTGAACCCTTGGGTGAACAAAACAGAGCATTTTCTTTTTTATCCTAGCTATCATGTTGATTGTCATGGTTAGATACATGTAAAAGTTGAAATCTAATCATTAATTGAGTTTGGAACTAGATAGGATCATAGGAATTAGGCAGGTCACTTGATTGATCAGGTCATCTGACTACCAGATAACAATGCCTGTCTCTATACTGGTAAGAAGAAAATCACTATCGTTACCACGCTATGTGCTCTTAGCATGACTTGTTCCCCCGGTGATTTGGAGTTCCATTTATTCTTAGCCCCCTGTTTCAAACATGACACACTCCAAAATTAATTGTTAGTTAGTTTTACGTTGAAATGCTTTAGAAGAGTCAATCCAAAAGTAGAGAGGCTGAAAGCTTTGTGTCTCCAGTATGCCACTTCCATCCATCTCTTGACACCATCTATTGATGCTATCCTGAGAGTAAATCAAAATCTACAATGGCAAGATCAAGAATAAAAAGATCCGATAATAGAGGCCAGCAACTGAAATTGGCATCGAAAAATGTTGTAATGTCAGAGTCGATACTGTATATATCTCGCATCTTAGGGTGTGTTTGGTTGTAGATTTTGAAAAAATTGTGAGCAATCGTGAAAAAACTATGAAGTTGTTTGGTTCAAATAGCTGTGGACAGCAGCGGCAAGCAGGGACATCGTGAACGGAGGTGGCGGCATGCGGGGACGACGACAGAGGGGGAGGCGACAACTGTGGGCGGGGACAGCCGAGGGGGATGGTGACGATCATAGGCAGGGACGACCTAGGAGATGGTGGCAGCCATGGGTGGGGATGGCCGGTGGGGCAGGGATGACAGCGGAGGGGGAGATGGCCGCAGGTAGGGATGACGAAGGAGAGGGCGACGACATCCGAGGGGGCGGCGGCGGCCATGGGCGAGGATGGCCGGGAAGATAGGGGGTGGCGTGGTAACAGTGAAATTGCGAGTAATTATTGCTAAGAAGTCGTGGAATCTAGGGACGGATTACTTTTAGTTTGTATTGGAAAATACTACCGCGGTTGAAAATCTAGTTTTATCTGGATATTTGTTTGGTTCGGTTTTTAGATTTTTAAATGAGAAATTAGTTGGAAAAGCTAAACTAAATACACCCTCGGTCTATATGCAAAGTGTTAAGATCAATTTATCAGTTTAGTATGATATGACACCATCTTGGACTGTTTGCTGCAGGAAATTCGTGAATTTCATTCAGAGCCCCAGAGTTTTGTTCATACACAGAGTAACAGTTCACAAGCATAGTTCACACGCAGAACCATACCTAATTCATCTTGGGCAGGGCATTCTTGGTGCGGGAATTGATCAATGATTCGTGGCGTTTCATGATCAGCGGACTTCAGATGGTTGCAGTGTTTGCATGTGTGTATGTAATCCAGCAGTGTGGAATTCCTCGTTCCAATGATATGCTTCAACAAGATAGATAATAGATAGTTAGCTAAGTGTATCTCTGCTATGTAGAGATTAGAAGTGTTGTTAGAACAATTATATCTTTTGACGTATTTGTTTAAGTTCAATAAAAACTTTCGTTATAAAAAAAGATAACAGATAGTTCATGAGTCTTGCGATGTGAATCGGTGGAAAGCTTCAGGTGTGTCAATAATTGTTCAATAAAACACTGTAAAAAAATGGTGTAAAAAAATGGTGTCAATACTTATGAACAACTGTTCTGTAAAATTGAGTGAAGCTAAACTAGTAATGAAGTAACATAAAAATAGTTACTGAAAGAATAATAATCTCAAAGGTGAGCGAAACTCTGAGGTGCTGTGCAGAAGCAGATTCTGATGATTCAAGAATCAAGACAACTGCAGAAACGGCAAACTAGCCCGTGGGACACAACAAGCAGAAGCTGACTGACTGAAATTATTGGTTATGTGATGGAAGTAGTACTATATTCGGGCTGTGTGGAGCGTGGTCAGAGAGCAAGCAGCCATGGCCGATGGCCGCATCGCAGCCACGACGGCACCGACGACGAGCTCGGTATCAACGAACGGGCAGGGAAGAAAATTCGAGCAGTGAAGAAACGGGCAGGCAGCAACGAAGGCTGGTTTGCCACCTAACACCCCGGACTCGTCCACCGGATAAACGTTGGGTCCATCTCCACACACTGACACACGCACCAGCAGCACGAGTGGCAAATGCCAAATTCCTGCCCTACCAATACCAGCATAACAAATTGCAAGTGCATCAAAGAAAAACCACTGTTTAGAGGAATCCAACCTCTACCAAAAAGTAGTCTTCAATGTTTTCGGAAAAACAAATAATATGTTATTTTCTTTGGAGAATCTTGGCAATTAGTAACTCATAGTTACCAATATGTGTAAATTTGCTGCCGTGGCTCGTCGACACGAGGGTTTATGTTTTTGCGAAATTTTCCAATAAATAATGTCGGTATTTCAATGGATTTTTTAAATCTTTGAGATTTGTATCTTTACTTTATAGCTCTGGTCAAAATTTTAACGAAATTGTAATCCGTGGATGACAGTGTCATTTGCCGCTGGATTGCGGGGAATCCTCGTCCAGTGCGACACAACAGCGCAACTGGGGTTGTCTCAAAATTTGGGAGATTTTATATTTTTACAGTTATAAAAATCTACAGTGATAAATTTTTGTATTTTTACACTACTGATAACTAATAACTAGATCTAAAAACCCTATATTATAAAATAAAAATATATAATACACCAAATTATTATACAGGAAAACTGGAAAAGTGCAAATCCCGTAAGCGAGCCACCGACTCGCAGTCGCAGTTAGCGCACTTCCCATCCCCCACCCCACCACCAACACCACCACCACAAAACGAAATCACCGACGCGCCGCGCGACGACGGGAGCGGTAGAATCCGGCAGGCCGAGAGCTCGGCGCCTGCACATTGCCTCGTGAGCGGCGAAGCGGAGCGCGCGCGAGGAGGGCAGGGCGGGCCGTCTAGCTAGAACTAGCGATGGTAGGCGTGGGGCGGCGCGGCGCGGCGGCGGCGTGCGGGAGGTGGTGCCTGGTGATCCTGGCAGTGGCCTCCGCGCTCGGCGTCTCCGGCCCGGCCTTCTACTGGCGCTACAAGAAGGGCTTCGCGTCCCCCTCCGCCACGGTTTCCTCCGCAGCTGCCGTCTCCCCCTCGTGCCCGCCCTGCAGCTGCGACTGCCCGCCGCCACTTTCCCTCCAGTCCATCGCCCCAGGTGAGCCTTCCAACCCCGTTCCTCTCGTCAGATCTTGCAACTTCCGTCGCTCGATCTGGGACGGCGAGTACCCTACGAGTAATTCGCTCAATAAAAAATCGGACTTTAGGTAACAACCTGCAAAAGCAACTACTAGTGTTTTATCAGATCGATGCCATTGCGTTTTGTGAATCACCGCAGTTGCAGGTACTGTGCAACTTATGAAAGATCTGAACGGTGTACTAAATACTACTTGGAAAACTAAACTAATCTGCGTGCTCTCTACCTTGAAGGCTTGAACGCTTCTACTTTCGTTCAGTCCCTATCAGGCCATCACTGACTGTTTTTCTACATTTTTTCCTTTGCAGAGCTTGTCAACTTCTCAATTTCAGGTTTGAGCCCTTCATACTCCCTTTAACTGAGGTTCATAATTATTTATCCAGTCTTCCATTCAAACCGGTTGAGTATAATGGTTATCTGATAGATGGTTGGTAGAATTCTTGGTTAAGTTCGTGTTATGGTGTTTTTAGATTGAATGGTTCAATTTGCAACCTATGAACCTATATTTTCAGGAAGTTATCTCAGCCACTGTTTTGATGTCTGGGATGATTAAAGTAACCAATGAAGTATTTTAGCAGTGCTGCCTATGTAAATGTTCAAATCAATTGGTCCTGTTGAAAAGGGGAATTTTGTTTGCTGCACAAAAAGAACAATTATACCCTTTTCACATTACAGGGAAGGATGTGTTTACTGTATTTGGTATACGTCTGCAGAGGAGTCTAATGGTGTCTAGTCATTAGTATTTGTTGGCATGCATCACACTCAGTCACTGAAGCTCAGGAACAAAAAGTATACTTGATTGTACATACCAACCAGATTTTGGTATTTCTGGCAATATATTATCAGTTTGCACCTTAAAATGGATTTCTTTCTGCTATTTTCAGAAAAGGGCCAAAGGGGGGGAATGGGGGATGGCTCTCTGTACTAATTTATAATGGCACGCAGCCTAATTGGTGCTGACAAAGCAAACCATTCCTCTAATAGTTTTTCACCTTTTCTTTTGAATTGCGTAAGTCACTAAAATTGTCTTGTCTGGACCTGCACATACTGCATTCACCTCCACATATCTGGTACAAATGCTCCATTGGATAGCAAAAATCTGTTCTGTTTCTTGGCAAGTAGTTGTCATACATCCTCTATAAAGGACTTCATTGTACCAAACTTCCTGAGCTGGAACTAGTGAAATATTTTGAATTCGCTCCCTCACATGGTTGAATTAAACATTTGGTTGAAACATACAGGTTGTGGCAAAAATGACCCTGAGCTTAGTAAAGAGATGGAGAAGCAATTTGTTGATCTTCTTAATGAGGAGCTCAAGCTGCAGCAGATTGTAGCTGAGGAGCATATCCATCACATGAACGCCACTCTTGTTGAAGCTAAGAGACAAGCTACTCAGTACCAACGAGAGGCCGAGAAATGTAATGCAGCCACAGAGACTTGCGAGGAAGCTAGGGAGCGGTCCGAGGCAGCAATTTCGAAGGAGAAGAAACTCACAGCATTATGGGAGCAACGAGCTCGCCAACTGGGTTGGCAGGACTCTAGAGACAACTATTTGATAGCTTGACATGTCGTTGTATTTCTTTTTCTTCGACAGGTGAAAATATTTTTGGTAGCTGCTGTGTTGCATCTTGCAGCCAAACCGAGCAGTGTTAATTGTACGGCTCCACTCGTAGTGTCTCTATGTATTATCGACTGTTCCAAGATCAAGAAGCATGTCGAGAATGTAGCTTCTTTATAAATGTAACTAGTATACATTTTCTCAATGTTCGGATTTACTGTTAACATATCGGAGATATTCGGTGTTGTGATGTACACACTTTAAGTTTTTGCTACAAAAACAAACTTAAGCTATGATTTTGTTCTTGAAGTACCTAGAAGGTGCCTTCTTGCCTATGATTTATTTTCTGGGACATCAGTCATCTTGTGTATTCGCATCTTAAACCAGATTCTAAATAGTGGTATTTCTGCGGGTGGAAACTGACCCGTTGCCAAATCTTGTTAGAAAGAGGAAAAGGTCTTCAAAATTTCAGCGTGTATTGACTAGAAATATTATTAAAAAAATTAAATTGAGTGGCCCATGCAGGTCTCGAATCTGCGACCTTCGCGTTATTAGCACCACGCTCTGACCAACTGAGCTAATAGGCCTTCTGATCTCAATTGATCCATTAAATAATTCACTTATTGTATTTAGTCCGTCTCTCCTTTGCATTATCCTACGTGCTTCTGTATTTTCATCATCGAAACTATGAATATCCCACCGTGCCGTCCTCTGAAACTCGTGATCCACATACTCTCCTCGTTCTTCGTCAGGAGGCACCAGATCATAATACGGAGCGTAAGCGAAGTGTCCCACCGTGCACTCTTCTTCCTCAGCAACCTAGATTTCGGCTTCTTTCTGGTTTCTTCTTGATCTTTTTCAGCACCTTCTCCGGCTCGAAATCGCCCGTCGCCGTGACCCTGTTTTCTCCCCGTTCAAATCGACTTTCTCGACGCCTGAGGTGATAATTAATTATCGTCAGCTAATATAAAGAAACATCCCTGTCCAAATCGACTTTCTCGACGCCTGAAGGTGATCAAATTATCGTCAGCTAATATAAAGAAACTTAAGATACGTAAGAATTCTGATGTGTTTTTTATTTTGGAAGTTTTGTTTACCATCGATGTTCTTTATGGTCCGGCGAACAGATCTTTCACAGGCGTCGCAATGCATGTAGACTTTCAGTTCTAATTTGACGCTCTGTATAGTGTATGAGAAAAACAAGCAGCAAGATAGTGTGACTGAACTGAAACGATTATGAGAAGTAACAGTAATATGGAGCTCGTCCACACGCGCTTATTGTACGAGCCTGCAACTTCACAAGAATCCTTACGTTCATAGAGCGAGGAGAGTTTACATGGCACCGAAAAACCAGATGGTCCACTGTTTCTAGCTCGTTGCAGAGTTTACAGTTCAGGTTACCCAACCAATTCCTCTTCCGCAGTTGATCCCCTACCTGAATTCTCTCTTTGAGCATCAGCCAAAGAAAAACTTTGGTTTTCAAAGGAGAGCAACACTTCCACACTACTGAAATCTTCATCTCTCACCCCACCAAAGATCAACCATCTGCACATAGATTTTGAAGAGTATCCCCTCCTATCTAGCCTCCACATGATCTGATCAGGTTCATCACTAACCCTTATTCTTGACAACTCTAGACTCAGTTCATTCCATTGCCCCCTCTCCTCCTCAGATAAAGATCTCCTAAAACGGACATACCCCCATCTCTATAGGAATCCGCAACAGTTATATCAGGATTTGTACAGATGTCAAAGAGTTTATAAAGTCTTACTTTGAGAAGACTATCATTCAACCACACATCCTTCCACAGCATCACATTTTCTCCACAGCCCAATTGAAAACTACAATTCTTCTGGATTCCAAGGTTTATCTTTTGTAAGCTTTTCCAAAAATACGAGCCATTCTTGCCATTGTAAGAAAAAAATGCTTCCCCTCAAATTATACTTCCTCCTAATCAAGTCATAGCATAAACCTTCTTGCCTGGCCTCTATTTTGTACACCCATTTTCCAATCAAGGCAAAGTTCATACTCCTAGTGTCTAAAAAGCCCATTCCCCCATACTCCTTGGGAAGACACAATGATTTCTAGTTCAGCATGTGGTATTTCCTTTTCTGGCCAAGGCCTTCCCAGAAGAACCTCCCTCAGATCCTATCAATCTGCTGATGAATTGAGTCTAGAAGGATAAAAACACCCATAGCATACATGGGTATGCTGCTAAGACAGAAGTTGATTAAGATCATTCTTCCCCCATAAGAAAGGCGGCCACACTTTCAAGTGGATAGCCTCTTCTCAACTTTGTTGACAACACTCATAAAATCTGCCTTAGTTGGTTTGGATCTACTAATTGGCAAACCCAGGTATGAGATGGGAAAACTCCCTAGCTTGCAATTGAAGATCTTTGCTATTCTCACAGCCTCCTCATCAGTAGTCCCCACTGTATAGATCTCACTTTTTTGGTAGTTAATCTTTATACCAGAGAACTCCTCATAACAGTAGAGTAAGAACTTCATGATAATAAAGTTATGCTCAGAGTAATCCATCATTAAAATAGTGTCATCAGCATACTGTAAATGGGTCAAACCTCCCTACACAAAATGTGGGACCAATCCTGTCAAGTGACCCCTCTCTTTAGCTCTTTGCAGCAGTTTTGATAAGTCATCCCCTACAAGATTGAATAAGAGGGGAGACGGGGGATCCCCTACCTCACACCCTTATAAGTTCTAAAAAATTCCCCCAAAGTTCCATTGATATTAATAGCAACTTTACCTCCCTTCACAATCTTATGGATCCATTTGATCCACTTATCAGAAAAGCCCTTCTTTTCCATAACCTCAAACAAAAAGCCCCACCGAACCTTATCATATGCCTTTTCAAAGTCAAGTTTTAAAATAACCTCTCTTTATTTCTTAGTTTTCAATCATGAAGAATTTTATGAAGTATACCAACCCCCTCTAGGATGTTCCTTCCAGGGATGAATGCAGACTGATAAGGATCTATTACTTTATGAGCCACCTGAGTTAGTCTATGAGTCAGGACCCTTGTGATGATCTTGAAACAAACATTTAGCAGGCAAATAGGTCTAAACTGTTTAATAGAACATGCCTCTTTCACTTTTGGAATCAAAACAATCTCTCCATAATTAATTCTTTCAATATTCAGCACATCACAAAACAGATCATCCAACATCTCTTTCAGTTGAGGTCTGATTTGTATCTAGAAAGCTTTGAAGAAGTTAACTGACATACCATCAGGCCTAGGGGCTATGTTTGATTTCATAGATTTGATTGCCTCATCTAATTCTTCAAGAGTAAAAGGCCCAATCAGATCTTGATTGTCTTGCTCTGTAACTCTCCTCCTATCTCTCCACATGTCTTGGGTCAGGTAAAATTTAGAAACAATTTCAGAGCCAAACAAGTTCTTATAAAACTCATATATATGAGCTTTCAACTCTTCATCCCTTGAATCTTAACCTCTTCATTTTTTAGGAACAGAATAGAGGCTTTCCTCTTTCTGCTGCTTACAACCCTATGAAAAAACCTAGTGTTAGCATTCCCATGAATTAACCATTGTTGCCCACTCCTTCTCTACCAATAATCAGACTCTGATTGATAGATATTAACTAATCTCTTTTCTAGGTCATATCTGTCTAGCCACTCCTGTTCAGAGAGACCCATTGTATAAGCCCTATCTTCTAACTCCTAGATTTTTAGGTACAACTCTTTTTTCTGTTTGTGAATGGCACTGCTAATATTTGCTCCCCAACCTCTCAGAAGTTTCCTAAGACAGTACCCTTGGTGTTTCCAATGATCCAAAATGCCGCTAGAACTTCTGTTAGGCCATTTGCTGAGCACCCAATCCTTAAAACCCTCCTGTTGAAGCCAGCTATTTTCAAATTTGAATGATTTTCTTCTCTGAGAAACCTTTTTATCCAAATCCACCAACCGAGGGTTGTGATCTGATCCAACCCTTGGTAAATTCACTACCAAAGAGAGAGGGAAAATCATCATCCATTCTTTAGAGACCAACACTCTATTCAACACTTTCTTAGTAGGGTCTTTCTGTTTGTTAGTCCAAGTGAATCTACCTCTAATTTTATGCAACTCTTTCATCTCATTGTCATTAATACAGTCATTAAAAGCTTCCATCCATCTCCAATTAACCAAGCTTCTAGACTTTTCCTCAGGATATCTAATCATGTTAAAGTCACCCCCACCATCACAGGATGAGAATGTCTAGACAATTTATCTTGTAGCTCTAACAAGAATCTACTCTTTACATCTTCCAAGACAGGTCCATAAACATTAATCAGTTCTCACTTCTTTTTCTCTAATTTCAACTCAACTGTTACACTAATGAAAAATTCTCCTTGATCAATATTTTCCACATCTACCACCTCTTGGTTAACCCCTATCAGAAGGCCTCCAGAATAACCCATTGAAGGATTAGTCAACCAGAAAAAATCTCTTCTGGCATAGAAATTGTCAACCTCTCTAGATTTAAAACTCTCCCTTAGGGTCTCTTGGAGACAAACAAAGTCAAAGTTATACTTAGAAATTAGATCAGACAATTGGTTCCTCCTACCCCCATTACCCAAACCTCTATCATTCCAAAATAGTACTTTCATGGATTTGAGCTAAACCACACCATCCCCAGCTGCATTTTCATTTTCAGTATTAAGCTCAAAGTGTGGTTCACAATAGTTCACATCTAAAATTTCTAGCAAATCAATTATCTCATTATTAGTTTCATTATTTTTAGCTAAACACATTAAGGCCTAAGCTAGCTCTTTAGCTTTAATGAGAGAAATGTTCTCCTCTACTTCCTCACTAGTTGAACCTATATCTACCCTAGCCTCTAAAGCTAAAGAGTGTAAATGACTCGGATTAACATTAGAATTGTAAATCTAGACAAACCTAAGATGTCATTTTTTGGTCTGTCCTTTGCTGTGCCTTCACTTGGATGAGGATTCCATCCCTTTTGATTCTAGAGCTCTAGCGTAGGGCAATTGGGGGATCCTTCTTCTTCTTGTTCTTGCCAGTAGCTTTGGTCACCTTCTCCTGATTTGCTGGAGCCATCATTTTTCCTTTCTGTTTTGCTTTCTGATCAGCCTATGAAACAATCTGGCAACCTAAGTCTTTAGTCTGCACAGAGTGGACTACCTGTTTATCAGTGTTCTCCAAAGGCTATGTAAGCCCACTCCCAGTGAAGAAAGTTGTAGGTATGATAACAGAGTTCCACTTAGCTAACTCATCATCAATCAAGTGATCTCCTTCTGCTTGAATGAGGACCTCATCATCTGTCAACATGCCTTTGTTCAGCAAATGAGTTTTTCCTACCCTTTGCACACTTCCATTTCATCAACCTTAACAAGGCTTCCTTGATATTTGATTAGTGCCATGCCAGATGTGACATTACTCAACTTGTCTTTTGCCTCCCCACTAGTGATCTCCTCATTGCCATCAGACTGATAGTAGCAGGCCGGTATATTGAAATGGCCATCATCTTTAGACATATCATCAGAGTCAAACTCCAAATAAGGGTTTTTCTTGCCTTTGTCCTCAGTATTCTCATTGTCATTTTTCTTAATTTGGGCTGAGTTAGATGATTTTGAATGATCTTTTTTCTCACACACATCACCCTGTTTGGGCTCTTCATTTTTCTACTTCTCCTGGTGGATTTTTGCATCATTAGGCTTTGGGTTGAACTTCCTCAATCCTTCCAATTCTGGTACCCATCTGATCTTATAGCCTATGAAGTTTACAAAGACCTCAGAGGATCCTTCAATCTGCCAGGGATCCCTATAGATCACCCTGATCCTCACTGGCCCAGCTTTGGATAGGCTATTAAGGTCCACCTCCAAAGGATTTCCAACCAACCTAGCAATACATTTCATGTACCTTTCTTCTCTAGCAATTTGGATAGGTTGATCAGAATGAGCATTCAGATGGACCAAAGCAAGCTCCATGTTGTTTTGAATCTGAATAAAAAATCACAAGAAAACAACACGCAATGTCTTCATCAACCAAGAAATTAGAAATCACCAAATGCTTTCCATACAGAACAACCTAAACCGCACAGTCAATCAGAGCCAAATTCTGATCAATACCATTTTCAGAAACACAAATTGCAATGAGAACTCGCGAGGCATGTTGTCTGAAACTCTGAATGCTTTACAATGTACGTACGCATGCTCGAGTAATTTCTTCAAAAAAGAAGGCAAATGTTCATGCGAAGCCAGTCTCCTCACCTGGCCATTCCATTCACCTATTCTGAATTGCTAAATGCGTGCTCCCTCCTAGCACCCCAATGCTCGACAATAGCATTAAAATGCAAAAGGCTTGGCAATTAGACAAATCGAGCCTATCAGAATGAAATGGCAAAGTAATAACAATCAAGCTGTTCTTGCAGATCGCCATTGTTCAGGAGAGGAAGGGAGGGAGGGAAAGGATAGTTCTGCTTTACTCGCTGTCGCTACCGAATGGAAGGCAGAGACGGTGGATGGATTGATCCTTCTTGGGAATTCGTATTGACCACCACGTCGATCAGTCACAGTCGATTTCGCTAGATTGGCTATTTACGAGGGGATATATAGGCAGAACCGGCCATATGCTTAGAACAAAACTAAAAAGGGAATGACTAGCACTCGGACGTCCTACCTAGCGCTAAATATTAGATGCTCGTTCGGACCGTTCGATTGCTCCGCATCGCACATCCCAGTCGTTTGATTAAAACCTGTCGTCCGCATTGCATATCGCTCAGTGAAACATTTATCTTTAATAGGTGAAACATTTATTTTCAACAGTTAAAACATTCATCTTTAACAGTTAAAACATCTATCTTCAACAGGTAAAACATAGCATAAAATAATCATCTTCAACAGGTGAAACATTCATCTTTAATAGTTGAAACATTTTTCTTCGATATGTGAAACATAGCATAAAACATTCATCTTCAACGATGAAATATTTATTTTCAACATGTGAAACATTCATCTTTAACAGGTGAAACATTTATCTTCAACAGGTGAAACATTTCGAAATAAAAATCTTTAAAAGGTAAAACATTGTCTTCAACAGGTGAAACATTCATCTTCAATAGGTAAAACACTCGTCTTCAACAGGTGAAACATTCGAAATAAAAAGAGTGAAAAAATTTGAAATAAAAGGGTGAAATATTTTGCTCTCGCGTATGAAACATTGAGTTCCAACTACTGTAACAGGTGAAACATTCATCTTCAACAGGTGAAATATTCATCTTCAAATTTCATTGCTGGTTATGCGCTGGGCTAGGTGTAGTGCGTTGGACGCACTGAGCTGGGCATTCGACACAATGGCATGCGTCGGACGCCCGAAGACAAGCATTTTCGAACTAAAATAGATTATATTAAACATAATCCAATATGTTAGCTTAAGCCTGACATAACCGAAGACATTAATAATTTTCTATTAGGTACTAGAGAAGGAGACTTATAAAGGAGATAAAAAGCTCATCAAACATACATGATAATATACAATATGACACCTAAAACTTATTCTATTATATTTTCTATTTACATTTAGTAAGAGACTTTGTGTTTTAAGGCTTGCGGTGGCTGCCTGCTCGCCCCTCTTAGGTCTGCGTGAGAGAAGGTCGGCGGAAAAACCTGCTTCACACAATCACGCACGGTCACAGCCTAAATATGCATGCCGCCTCTGCCAAAATCTTGTTAAAATCTCGTTGCCATTTTTCTCTACTACATTGCATGCGGTTGGTGCCGATGAATGGCTAGGGCAGTGTGAGGTAGAAGAATATGTAAGATCGAAATACACTAACCACGACAATCAGAGGGGGGTGAATGGTTGCAGTATCATAAAATAACCCTAAAAACAAAATCAGAAAGCTAATTCTCAACCAATCAGTAAAATCCCTGACTAGACTAAAATTCTCGAGGACTCAGAAAATTTCCCGAGAAGTTCTCGAATTTTCCGAGGGCTTTCTCGAGGACTCAGCAAATTTCTCGAGAGCACTCCCGAGAGCTGAAAACAGCCTGACCAAGGAACGGTAAAATAAGCGTAACTATAAAACCGTAACTCGGATTGATATAAAATTTTAACACAAAAAACTAGACTTCAATATGAAACTTTCCGGGGATTTCACTCAAATCCGAGTTCCTAATCAAAAGTTATGACCCCCGAGATTTGCTGTAGCATAAAACAGAACAAATCCGATTCAAAAATTAAAACGTTAATTACTTCTAAAATACGAGGAATTAATCAATAAAACTTTTTAGATCTCTTTCTCAATGTCCTAGCAAGGTTTTGGATGAATCAATTTGAATTAAATCGCAAGTAAAAGTGAAATCACAGAATAAGCCAAAACGATGCAAACCAATGAACATTAAGAAGAAAGAACGTGATACCACACTCCTTGATGCTTGAAGATGAATATTTATTTTATAAGAGTGTGTACAAGATGCATCCAAAGCACCCTATACCAAATCACAAACAAAGCCCTAGATGAAGAGCAAAAGGATAAACCCTATATTTCTCTTGTTCCTCGTACATCTATTTTTGCTTACTCCTCTAGTCTATTTATAATCCCCCATGGCTGCCACCATGAGCCACGAAAATAACAACTTTTGGAATTCTAATTCAACTAGAAATCCATATCCCTTACGAATCCTCTAAATCCTAACTCCTTTCGAATTTGCCTCCTTTCCATAGCTGCATACATCCCACGTATGTCATACGGAAACCTCACATCCTTTCCATACGCGCACACATCCCATGTATGACATATGGAAACCTCATCTTCACGTGCCGCATCCTCTAGCCCGAGCGTCCAACATAACATCCTCGACCGTTCTGAACCTCAGCTTCTCCCCGAGCCTAGTTTTGATTCCATCATCGACCATGACTCGCCCTCAAGCAATGCCTGCACATGAACAAACCAAGAAACCCTTTTTTGAGCACAAGTTCTTTTCAACTTGACTCAATCAGTCCAATCAATCATAAACATTGTGTATTTCTTGAATACACAATTTAAAGCACATGATCCAACTCGAACATTAAAAACATGAGTGATCCAAAATCCTGAGTGCTAAACTTTTCTCGGGTACTTAAATTTCTCAAGGGCTAAAATCTCTCGAGTGTTAAATTTTCTCAGGTGCTAAGTGCTGAGTGCCTAACAAGAGTGCTCAACAACTCGACCAAAGTGCTTGATCACTCAAACCGATCAAAACCAATTTGTTCAACACATATCAACATCAAACCAATTTGTTCATAAATTAATGATCATATACATGATCTTACAATCTCTCCCTTGATGAACACATTGGCAATATCATTAAAAAGCACGAAGACATTTTTTGATTTTCGAAAGCACAAGCACAAATTTTTCTCCTCCAAAGTTTTTCAAAGAATGATAAATAAAACTCTCACGAAAATTGATTGCAAAAGACAATGATTTCATCAAAAATCAATTTTCCCAATTTTGCCCCATAAGCATTTCTCCCCCTTTGACAATGATTTCATCAAGTGAAGTAAAAGAGAGAAATTATCATGAGAATACATTTTTTTGATTTCTTGATTTGAGAGCTTTGAAGCGTCCCAAAAGCAATCAATGTTATAAAGTTTGCAACATAAATGAAATAGATAGATCAACCAGCTCACAATCAAGTCTAAAAGCCTCAAGATGAAACTAAGCCATAATTCTCAAGTTCGAATGAGCACTAAAATTGAATGATTTCAATAATTTATAATGTTGGCTTTCACTTGGACCAATTCAAGAAAAATACCTCACACATAATTCAGCCGCATCCACAATACCAAAACAATGCTTAGTGCTCTTGAAAGTGCAATTCAGTCATTAAAAATTTCAGATTTGATACATACAACTTTTGTATGAAATTTTTACAAGTGCCTATCTCAGCATAGCGACCACTGATCCAGAAACAGATGGTGCTACCTAAGCTTCGGTCACATGATCTATTGTGTGGTTCTTGCACATACAAGCAGTCCCCATTTCAATGGTCTAGTCATCTATGATCATCTCTAAGTTCATATCAAAGTGCAATGATAAGAAGTCTCGTGAGACGACCTAGGCAAAATATTTTTTCATGAATGTAGAATTTTTTGTGCTTTTGCATACTTTCTTTTCTTTTCTTTTTTTGAACTTTTTGTGCTTTTGCACATTTTCTTTTCTTTTCATTCAGATTTGATTTTTGACATTGCACGAGCTATAGTACTGCCAGTACTAACATTGAAAGCACTATCATGGTGAAATAAACATAGCTAGAACATATGTAAGCATATCAAACTTAAACTAGCCACCAGATCAACATAACATATTTCTTTATGTTTCACTTGAATATTTATGTGTCATGCATCATAATCCTCAAAAACTATGTCATAGGCTCATAAAAAGACTAAAAGATATGAAAGCAAGACTAGTGATCCATCAATTTTACAAGATATTGTTAGCAAGCATAAAGATTAACTGAAAGTAAAAATCAAAACTCAATGTTTTCTTCTTTTTCTTCTTTTATTTAAAATAAAAACAATGCATATAAATAAACATGAATGCATTATGATACAAATGAAAAAGCAAACTCTCCCTTAAAACAAACCCATTGAATGAACAACGCCTAATTCCTCTTGAAGAAAAGCAAAGCGAGAAGAATCCAAATGTTTAGTGAAAATGTCTGCCAATTATAACTCAGTGTCAACAAAAAGAAGCACAACATCACCTTTCTCCATATGATCTCTAAGAAAATGGTATCGAATATTAATATGCTTTGTTCTAGAATGTTACACTGGGTTTTTAGCAATATTTATAGCACTTGTGTTATCACAATAAAGTGGAACACGATCACAGTTCATTTCATAATCCTTAAGTGTAGAAATATGGTGAAGAACTTGTGGGCAACAACTAGCAGCAAAAATATATTCAGCTTCAGTAGTGGATTGTGCAACAGAAGATTGTTTTCTAGATGACCAAGCAACAAGTGATGTACCCAAGAAATGACATGTACTGCTAGTACTCTTTCTATCAATTCTACAACCTCCAAAATCAGCATCAGAAAAAGCTCTTAATCTAACACTTGAGGAAGTAGAGTACCAAATGCCAAATTCTCGAGTAAATTTGAGATACCTAAGTATACGTTTGACAGCTTGACGATGTGAAACTCGAGGAGAAGCTTGAAATCGAGTGCACAAACAAACAGAAAATTTAATGTCTGGCCTCGATGCAGTGAGATACAAAAGTGAGCCGATCATGCTGTGATATTCTTTTTGATCAACAGGTTCACCATCCTCATCAGGATTCAAAGTAGAAGTAGCTCCTATCGATGTAGAAATCGGTTTGCAATTTTCCATGTCAAAACATCGAAGAAGATCCTTGGTATACTTACTCTGATGAACAAAAGTGACATATTTTGTTTGCTTGATTTGTAGTTCCAAAAAGTATGTCAACTCACCCATCATACTCATCTCAAACTCTCTACACATAGCCTCAAAAAACTTGGAAACTAAGGAGTGAGATGAACAACCAAAGATAATATCATCCACATAAATCTGTACAAAAGTTGATCATTTCCTTGCTCGAAAAGAAACAAAGTTTTATCCAGTTCTTTCATAGAAAAACCTATCATACCATGCTGTAGGTGTTTATTTCAAACCATATAAAGCTTTAGACAACTTGAAAATATGATTCGGGAATTTTGGGTTTTCAAAACCATGTGGTTGCTTAACATAAATTTCCTCATTAATGAAACAATTAAGAAAAGCACCTTTAACATCCATTTGATATAATCTAAAACCTTTAGATGCAGCAAAGGCTAAAAGGAGTCTAATGGTTTCAATTCTAGCAATAGGAGCAAAAGTTTCATCAAAATTTAAACCTTCTACCTGAGTAAATCCTTGAGCAACAAGCCTAGATTTGTTTTTAACAATTAAACCATCCTCATTTTGTTTATTTTGAAAAACCAATTTAGTTCCAATGATATTATGTTCTTGAGGAGATTCAACTAAATTCTAGACTTTATTGCGTTCAAAGTTTCCAAGTTCATCATGTATGGCATTGATCCATGATTCATCAGTTAGAGCATGAGAAATATATTTGGGTTCAAAAGAAGCAACAAAGATTGAATGAGCATGAGAGTTAGGAGAAGCAAACTTAGAATGAGTGACATGCTCATACAAATTACCGATTATTTATTCAGGAGGGTGTTGACGTTGAATGTGCAAAAGAGCAGAAACATCTTGAGAAGTGTATTGTATAACATCTTCGAGGGATAAAGTGATCTCTCGAGAAACATTCAAAGTTGCCGAGACTTCATCTCCTTGTGGTCGATATTGCTCCACGACTGCCTCGAGGTGCTGGTTGGACACGACCCAGACCTTGGTCTGACCGCCAATCACATCAACGTCTTCATCATCATTTTCTTCAATAAAGATGCTTTCATCCTCTTCCTAAATCTATGCACCTGTACCTATAATATCAGGTCTAGTACCAGGACTAGCCTCATCAAAAGTGACTTCAAAGTCTCCACAAGCTTGTTAGTTTCTAGCATAATTACACAGTAGCCACGAGTATGAGCAGGGTAACCAAGAAAAATACCATCTTGAGATCTTGATTCAAATTTATCTAAAATTCCAGATTTCAACACAATGCATTTGCACCCAAAAACTCTCAAGTGAGAAACACTAGGTCTCTGTCCAAAATGAAGCTTATAAGAAGTTTTGCACAGATTTGATCGTAAGAAAACTCTGTTTGAAATATAGCAACCTGTGAAAATTACTTCAGCCCAAAACTTCCTAGGAATCTGATGTTTATCAAGCATAGTTGTAGCCATCTTAACCAAAGTTCTGTTCTTTCTTTCAACAATACCATTCTGTTGAGGAACTCTCAGTGAGGAAAACTGATATTCAATGCATTTTTTAGCACAAAAGTACTCAAAAAATGAATTCTTAAATTTAGTACCATTGTCACTTCTAATTGCTCTAAGTGCTCCTGAAAGTTCAACAGAAAGTCTAAGAACCAAGTTTTGAAAAAGACCAAAAGCTTTGTCCTTAGATGCCATAAAGAAAACCCAAGAGTATCGAGAGAAATCATCAACAATGACAAGAGTATACCACTTTCCCTCAA
Organism: Zizania latifolia; assembly: GCA_000418225.1. Lineage (NCBI taxonomy): Eukaryota > Viridiplantae > Streptophyta > Magnoliopsida > Poales > Poaceae > Zizania > Zizania latifolia. Next base: position 676,225 of record KE371725.1, on the reverse strand, counting down.
CAGATTAAACTCGAGCTGGTCCAACAGTATCCATGTGTAAAAGTTGACCAGGTGCAGTTGTCATAATCAAAGTAATAGGAGCATGTGAGCTAGAAACCATTTTGGCATGACGACAAGAACAACAAACTAAATCACCAACACCTTTAAGTTTTGGCAAGCCACGAATAAGATCCAAACCACTAACACGAGTGAGATGATCAAAACCAACATGACCAAGTCTATGATGCCAGAAGAATAATTTTTTAGAATCAGTGGCAACTAAATATTTAATCTTAGAAGATGAAGGTGAATCGAAATTAGCTTTAAAACTCTTCCAAAACATGAAATCTCAAACACAAGATCACCGGAGACATCAAGAACTTTACAATCAGATTTTTTAAAACACACTTCAAGATCCTCATCAATCATTTGTGATATAGAAAGGAAGTTATATTTTAGATTATCAACAAGAGCTACATCTTTGAACATAAATTTGTCACTTACCTTGATTGTACCTTTAGCAATGATCACGCTAGTAGAAGCATCCCCAAAAGTCATTGATTCAGACTGGGATGCACGTGTGAGGGAGGAGAACCAATTTTTATCACCGGACAAATGGCGTGAACATTCGGAGTCTGCTAGCCATATGTTCTCCTTCCTCACTCTCGAGGCCTCATTTTCATCGCTGTAGAGTTCATCATCACTGGAGCCTACCATGTCACGTGCTATAAGACATATTCTAGTGAGGTCATTCTTTTTGTCTTTGCCTTCGTCTTCTCTTCCATCGCTCATTTAGTCCACATCACTCATATCAACTTGATCAAGGGCAGCAAGGACTCGGTGCACCATCTTCTTGTAGTTGCGGTTCTTCATCTTTCCCTCTTTGGATGAGCGCTTGCTTTCCTCCTTGTATTCTTTCGATGATTTCTTGAGCTTAGGATAGTTCATATGAATATGATTAGTCTCACCACATTTAAAGCACCAAACTGGACCACCTCTTCTTCTGTTTCTAACATTATTCAAAGCTTTAGTCACTTTATTAGAAAGCAAAGCTAAGTCTTCCTCTGCAAACTGCTCAAATTGTTCATCAGACAAGGCATTTAAGGCTGATAACGAAACATTTAAAGATGATACAAAAGAAGAAGAGTCATTAGAAGGCGAAGAAATCAAAGCCATTGATTTAGGAGAAATCTTACGTGAAAAGACATTAAATTCACTAGTTTTCAATTTTGAATAAAGAGTGTCCAAAGTAAGAGTAGTCATGTTTATCGACTCTTAAATTAAAGTAACTTTTATCTCTCAAACCGACATATCAAGCCCACTAAGTAAATGTCTAGCAATTTCATAATCAATATAATTAGTAGCATAAGAAGAATCAACTGAACGAAAATTGCTAAGAATTTTATTAAAGCGAGCAAAATACTCATCCAAGGTCTCACCGGGTTTCATCTCAAATCTTTCTTGTACACGTCTTTGCGCACTTCCTTAATTGTGGAAGAGCCTTGATGATAGACACAAATAGCATTCCACATCTCATGCGCAGAAGAAAAATGAGAAATACGATTAAAATGATAATCAAGTTTTGAGCTTTGTAATTTGCTTCAAAAGCAGGCTTATTAATGTCATTAACTTGATTATTAGAAGGTGGATCATATGATTTAGAAACCTTTTCCCATATGTCAAAACCCTGTGACATGATGTAAGCCTCCATCTTTGTTTTCTAAAACTGAAAATCGATTCTATAAAAAATATGAGGTTTAGTTGAAAACCTCTCGGATGCTATGGTGATTGTTTAAATCAGTTAAGATAAGCTCTGATACCAATTATAAGATCAAAATACACTAACCACGGCAACCAGAGGGGGGTGAATGGTTGCAGTACCCCAAAAATAACCCTAAAACCAAAATCAGGAAGCTAATTCTTGACCAATCAGCAAAATCCCCGACCAGACTGAAATTCTCGAGGACTCAGGAAATTTTTCGAAGAGTTCTCAAATTTTCTAAGGACTTTCTAAGGACTTAAATTCCCGAGAGCACTCTCGAGAGCTGAAAATAGTCTGACCAAGGAACGGTAAAATAAGCGTAACTGTAAAACCGTAACTTGGATTGATCTAAAATTTTAACACAAGAAACTAGACTTCAATATAAAACATTCCCGGAGATTTCACTCAAATCTGAGTTCCCAATAAAAAGTTATGACCCCCGAGATTTACTACAGCGTAAAAACAGAACAGATCTGATCCAAAAATTAAAACCTTAATTACTTCTAAAATACGAGGAATTAACCAATAAAATTTTTCAGATCTCTTTCTCAATGTCCTAGCAAGATTTTGGATAAACCGATAAATATTAAGAAGAAAGAACATGATACCATACTCCTTGATGCTTGAAGATAAATCTTTATTGCATTAGAGTGTTTATAAGGTGCATCGAAAGCCTCCCACACCAAATCACGAATAAAGCCCTAGATAAAGAGCAAAAGGCTAAACCCTAAATTTCACTTGTTTCTCGTACATCTATTTTTGCTCTCCCCTCTAGTTTATTTATAATCCCCCATGTCTGCCACCATGAGCCATGAAAATAACAACTTTTGAAATCCTAATCCAACTAGAAATTTCATATTCCTTACGAATCCTCCAAATCCTAACTCCTTCCAAATTTGCCTCCTTTTTATATCTGCATACATCCCGCGTATATCATATGGAAACCTTGCATCCTTTCCATACTCGCACACATCCCGTGTATGACACTACTATAGTGCCCGTGCTAACGCAACGGTAAAAAATATTTAATTCAGAGTTATTTGAATTAAATATGCTTCTTGTATTCTTTTGTTATAATGGAAAAAGACCAATTACAGAATCAAGAAAAAAATGTAGATATGCCAAAATAGCATAACTCAACATAGAGTAACAACTAACAAATAACCATACATACAGATTATCTAGTCAAGTACCTGCCTCTCATGATGTTTCATGATAACATCATAACTTTTATACATTGTGAATTATTCTAACACGCTTAAGAATTTTTTGAATTTCTTCAGAAATGTTCCCTTTACATTCATTGTCATTGTACTTCAGCATTTCTACGAAAAACTTGGTCGTCAGGACATTCCTATCCTGTACATCCATTTTACGTATCATTATTAGAAAGACAATAATTACTTATATATAATATTATTGGCCAAATATAAAAAATAAGGGTACTCACTGTGCTAATTAATGGGAATCTTATATCATCCCATGAGCGCATAAAGTTGATTACCAAAAAGCATGTTAGATTCCTGTAAAGGACACATTGCTGTTACATGTTATATTACACATATGTAATCAAATTAATTAGGTGTTTACAAGTAGTAAACAATTACCAGTCAAATGGTTTCGGGACCTATCTTGGTAATATGCGATTCCATCTATATATATCGTCATTCCATTTAGGATTGGCTAAATCCATGGCGAGTTTCAAATTATTCACAATATTTTATAGTTTGTGGGTATAGCGCAAGTCTGGATGAGGATATTTAATCTAGAAAAAAAGTCTGAATTACGCCCTCGAAGTATCGCTGAAGTTTGAATAACCCCCTAAAGAATTTTACCGTCTGAAAAGCACCAGTGGTATTGCAAAACAGTT
>KE371725.1:647700-665544 GCA_000418225.1 Zizania latifolia | reverse complement strand
AGGCGCGGCCACCGGCGCGGTGGAGGAGCGGCGGGAGAAGACGAGGTTCCTCCTCGGGGGTGAGTTTCCTTTCTCCCTGATGTGCTTTCCACTGCACGATCGCTCACCCATCGTTTTCAAGGTGTCTGATCAATTTGCGCGTTTGGATCGTCGCCCCGGCCGCTGTTGTCCCGTGTTGCTGCTTGCTTTACTTCTCTATAGAGATTCGGAGCTTTTGCTATGTGAATCTACGCGCGTTGACATGTTTTCTCCCATCAAAACCGTGGCGTTTGAAGTGTCGCCGCCACTCGTTTGTCCTTTTGGGGCACTTTATTTTGGATGAATTGGTCATGATTTTCGATCAGTACGGCTATTTCCTTGCTGCACTGATTTATCTGCAGATAAGCGGTAGGTACCAAATTACAAACTAGATGATGCGGCCGTTTGTAGTATAGAACTTTAGAAGTCTCTGGCGCTTTCTGCTTTTTGGCTAAATGAGATTACACATGCTTTGTACTCATCTGCTTAGTGAATTTATAGAATGGTGTGATGATTTAACCAATTTCTCCAACAGACTCCTTCCGCAGAAGGGTGTTCTTCAATTACGAAAAACGGATACGGCTGCTCAGCCCTCCAGAAAAGGTAATTTGCTCCATTAAGTGTAACTCCACTTAATTTGTTTCTTTTGGCTCGTGGTGTTCTAATGCTGATGCTTCTGTGGGTAGATCTTTCAATACTTCGCGTCTGTGCGGAAACCAGAAGGGGAAGCGTTCATGTTGCCTGCTGACTTGATGAGAGCAATAGTTCCTGTTTTCCCTCCATCGGAGTCAAACATAGTTCGGGAGGGGAGATTAAGGGGAGAACGCAGTCCTGGAGAGTTGCACTGTTCTCCATCCGAGTTCTTCATGCTGTTTGACACAAATAGTGATGGGCTCATCTCCTTTGCCGAGTAAGTGAAATTTGATGCATCTTACGAGGAATATTTAAACCAGTTGTGTGTTTTCAGAATTATTGAATTATATAGGATTTAAACTTTTGCCTAAATGCTGCCACTGGGATCTTGCATCGCTTCGTGTTGAAATTTAGATGAAGATACATTTAACTAGCTGACATGATGTGCATAGTCGATGTCACAGGCGTTTGTAGCATGTTTCATCATTTGCATATGTTTATTTCTAAGTAGCACCCCCCAAATGCTTGATGATGATTATGCTTGTGGTGGTTTTCTAGGTACATCTTTTTCGTGACCCTACTCAGCGTTCCTGAGTCAAGTTTCAGTGCAGCATTCAAAATGTTTGACGTTGACCATAGTGGGTGAGTTCTATTTCTACTACTGCACTTGTGTTAGCAACATGTTCTTGCTGTCAGAATGATGTGCATCTGCCGGTAGCTCTTAGAGTCTTAGTTACTTGTTTCTAGTGCTATTTGGTCACTAATTTAGTAATATGCCCCTGCAATTAGAATGATATGCATCTGCTTAACTGTTCTTTAATTTATAAACCTGATTCATTTCTGTTTGCATGTTTAACAAAAACCACTAAACAAGGCTTTTGGTAGTTAACTGAAAAAACTGATAGGTTACTCTACGTATAGTTTCTCGTGGTTTAGTTCAGTGTTCCTTTTCTTTTCATGTGTACACTTTTTGATTGCCGAAGCTGCTAAAGGTATGTTTCCCTTTTGTAACCTTGGATTTATGCATAAACAAGGATGCATTCAAATATTTTCTTGCTTGTGCTATATTGTTGTTTACCTGTGACCATTCGAATGCAGTTAATTACTCTTCTCGTCCAGAAAAAGACCTGCTCTTTATGAGCATCTGACTTGTTAGTTGATGGTAAAAGAAGGGTATGAACAAATTTTGGCCAGCTTATTCTCTGTTATTTTGTTATCCTCATCTGTTACTTGTCATTTTCAGGGAGATAGACAAAGAAGAGTTCAAGAAAGTAATGGCACTGATGCGGTCCTATAACAGACAAGGAGCCACCCATAGGGATGGCTTTCGCACTGGACTAAAAGTTGTTCAGCCTGTGGAAAATGGTGGAGTAGTTGAGTACTTCTTTGGTAATGGTGGGAATGAACCTCTACACTATGATAAGTTTACAAACTTTTTGAAAGGATTGCATGATGAGGTGATTCCCTTCTTCCATTCTTCTATTTTGTGTAAGAATTTAGTCAGCTGACAAGTCATGACCATCCCATGACTTGTCACAGAGCTTATCACATTACTTAACTAAACTGGAAGTCTGAGACTATATTAACATTGTGAAATGCAAACCACACATCTCCTTTTTTGCCACGTACATATTAATGCACATCGATGCAAAAAACACCCAGCTTTATCATGCATGACCAAAGGTTCCAAACAGCACATTTGTCCCCGTGTCTCATCATCTCTATATTGCTGAACTTTACATCCTTATCCCTTTTAACAGGCTATAATTATATTAGTAAGCTGACTACATGTACATGGCGATGTTATTCATTTGATCAAAATGATTATAGAACAAAACAATCTATACACTGTTTGTTATTTAGCATCATAAAGTAGATGTTTTGAATGTTCAGTTCTGAATTACACTTCTCCATATGGCATTTGTGTTTTTCCTTTGTTCTACATTGTTCCCTGTTGACTAATTATGTAGATGTAATTTCATATTACAATTTAACAGTTATGCAGCACTTCATTTTCTCTCTCAAACTCCATCTATTCCTCAATCCTCAGTCTCTTAATCCATTCATCTGCAGATTATTCGCCTGGAGTTCCGTCACTATGATGTCAAGTCATCTAATACTATCCCAGCAAAGGATTTTGCATTATCCATGGTTGCTTCTGCCGAGATGAATCACATCAGCAAGCTACTTGATAGAGTTGATAATTTAGGGAATAATCCTGATCTGGAAGGAGTGCGAATCACCTTTGAGGTTTGACTTGTTGCCTTGTTGATCCAAGTTGTACTTTTCTATAGAATCCGTTTTACTCATATGATCCTTATGGATGTTCCTCGGGAATTTAGGAGTTCAAATCCTTTGCTGATTTGCGACGAAGATTGGAGCCACTGGCGATGGCTATCTTTACTTATGGGAAAGTAAATGGGGGGCTGTTGACAAAGCAGGATCTCAAGCGTGCAGCACACCATGTAAGATTGCCTACTAAGTTTGTGGTTCTTAAAGTTGATATCTCTAAGCAAAATAATTGTTTTTCTTGACCAAATGATCACTTCTTTCTAATGTTTAATGTTCATTTACTGAACTGATATCTTGGCTCTTGCTGATCAATACCTGTAATTAACTAATTATCACTATAATGCATTTATTAAGTCCCATTTCCTTTTTGTTTTGTGATGTAGGTTTGCGGTGTCAACTTAACTGATAGAGTAGTCGACATCATTTTCCATGTGTTTGACACAAATCATGACGGGAACTTGAGCTCGGAGGAATTTGTGAGAGCATTACAAAGAAGAGAAACCGATATTCGTCAGTCAGCATCACCAGGTCCCTTGTCTTACTGGCTGAACCTCCATAAGTGTGCTTGGCTTCCACAGATGCTGCTCAAGTAGATTATTTCCATCTCTCTAGATTCTTCTTCGCAGTTGGATTTCCATTATGGTACGCCTGCAAAATTTACCTCATGCAAAGTTAATTTGGCCCGTCTTATCACGTTCCCGTTTTGACATTGCACGCATCGATTCCAGGAGATGGAGAACATTTAACAGGGCACTGCCTATTGCCGAAGCGATTTTGCTGTAAATATCGTGCATGTTGGCGAAGGTTATATGGCGCTTTTCTTCTGGGAGAGATGTTAGATTATTCTTATAAATTAAGCCCCACATAAAATGTAACTGATAGTCTGAAAAATGTAACTGATTGTCTGATAAGACTTTAAATTAAAACTGTGGTTCAACCCCTTCACGATCACGATGTGTTTACTGTGACGGTGAATCCCTCGAGATTGGTCGCTGAAAATGGTACGTTGAACACCTGAAAACGCAGCGCCTAACAGGTCATGATATGATAAAAGTCACAAACCACAGCTCTTCGGTCGGTTGGTCTCTGCGTTGCAGGATAAGAGGTGCACGGCGATGCTATCCAAGCGGCCACTAGAGACAGGCTCCCGGCTCGCAAGATTGGAGGTTGAGCAGCAGCCGACGATTGTTCCCGCGGTATCAGCGGTCCGTTGTTCGCTGAAACTGAAAGCGGCATAAAACTCAGCCAGCGAAAAGAGCACGGTAGCATCAGCGGGAGATTTAGCAACACCACCAGATATTTACACGAAGCAACGATAGCATCCCAAATGCAGAGGAAGCAGGACATATTTACAGTTGTCCCTTCCCGTCAGCATTGCTATACACATGCTAAATATGCGTGTGTGCATCTCAGCCTTTTCAGCACTAGGCCATCCATCAGACCTTCCAGCACTAGCCGGCGACCGGACACACACCCACACACACATCGATACCTCACAGGACCGACGTACAAATCACTCAAACGCGTTCTTGTGGAATATGTACACATTTCTGCTATAAGCAGGTGGTTATTTGCACGTGGATGCGGGTGCAGCTACCAGACAGATTACTCCGGCCGCATGCTGACGAGATTGGGAAGGGAAGCCAGCTGAAGCTTCTTGATCTCAGTCGCGGTCACCTTGCAGGACTCCAGAGACAGGGAGCGCAGGTTCTGGAGCGGCTTCAGATGGTGGAGACCGGAATTTGACACCCGGGAGTTCGACACGTTCAGTGAGACCAAAGCAGTGAGGCCTGTAAAACATGAAAACATATGTGGATAAAGATAAATAGATTCGTGTTGAAAGAATAGCCTTCATTCATGACGAACGCAAAAGACATATACCGGAGATCAGCTCTAATGATTTGTCAGTAAGGCTGCCATTTTGAGATAGGTTAAGCAGCGTCAGAGCTTTGAGGTCCTTGATATTCTTCACTCCCGCATCTGTAATAAACCCACCACAGATCTCGAGGGACTGTAGGTTCTTGAAATCTGAGATATTGGTGATCAGATTAAGTGCTACTGTGATACTTTGATGCTTAAAAATATGAGTTGCTTGATGTGTGCAGAGTGACGATGCCCTCTCGGTGACACACAAGTGCAAAATGATCAATGTGTTATGTGCCATTATCTTGTAGTGAGTTAGCTTGTTTCAATAATCCAAAAGCTCTGGACTACTAAAGTAATAGAACCTTAGCACGAATCAACTTCTTGGTGTGCACACTTACATTTCAAGCAGTTTGTGCCAGCATCAGTTATACGAGCTCCAAATAGATCGAGGTGTGTCAATCCAGTGAGACCTGCATTGAAATACAACTGAATGAAATACAACTTAAGACTATTGAAGATCTAATCCCTATAGATACTATTTCTAAATATAACCCTTTATCCCTAACTCGTGCTACAGGACCCACGGGTACTGTTCCTATGGGCTAGGCCTGACACAATACACATGACACTACACCCCTCTTTTTTGAGCAGCTCATCCTCAAAGGACGACATTAATCCTAACTCGACGTCTAACATAAATACGACTTAAGATTTTTACATCTCGGCTTACTACATTATTTTGAACAAAAATAAATCTAATCCTAGCTTGAGGGGGACCCCATCCCGCACCTCGTAGAGAAAGTGCAACTCCAAACCAAGTCTGGATCCTAGATATTTCCTTGAGATGGTTGCTAAAGTTCCTAGTAAAAGATGTAGATACCTCCAATTTGAACCCAACTACCAGCCCGAACACCGATGTAGGCGCTGCTTCACCCTGGCATTTGTTGCATGTATGGATTGAAGCCATGGCCATAGGGGTGATGATTTATGGCATCGCACGAAGACCTTTGATGGTAATGGCTGAGGTGGTGCGGTGGGACTTGCTGATTCCTTGCCATTTGCCACTTGGCATGCTCCTCCATTACGCTCTCTTTGCTTAGCTTGACAACAATAAGGCCCTCAATTTAGCCATCTCCTCCCTCATCTCATCAAAAGATGGTGGTGGTGAAACGCTCATCAGCCTGGTTCACCTGTTGAAGGAATCCTACGTCGCTGGACTGGTTTCCCTCGTTGCTGTCCCGATATGGCGGAGCTAATCTGCGAGAACTAAAGTCGGCACTTCCAGGGAGCATGCCGACATCTGGTGCCTAGGGACGAGTCTGTGGAGCATACCGAAATGTCTGCTGCGACTGTTCGACGCACTCATAATTGGAGGCTTGCAGCGCCTGTACCTTATCCGACAGACTTCCCACATGCTTAGGCAAAGGTTCAAGCACTGAAAATTGCTGGTACAACGACTACACCTGAGAGGACAGCAAAGCCAAGGCCTTAACGATGTCATCTGTCGTAGAAGATGATGTCATGGATGGACAAGATGGTGACGATCTGCAGAACTCGGTGGCGGCAGCGGCCTGCACAGCAGCGACGACGGCCCTTCAGAAGATAATTCCATGGGGCAGGAAGATAATTCCGAACACTGGACTTAGATTGTACTTGAAAGAGATGGCCGGCCTTGGCCCTGGACCTCGCCAGCACAGAGGAGCTGTTGGTGCAGCACGTTGACAAAGGGGAAGAGAACCAATCCAACCAATTGACAAATAAACTGGATGCTTTATTACGTTTAGCCTAAAGACATATTTATATTATGTCCATATAGCTAATCATACTAGAACTCTTCTTGACATAATCTCTGAAGATAACAATATAATCTAGACCGGACTCTTTTAATACCAAATTGTCACATGCAGCGATATTTCCTAGAAGACACGACCGGACTTAGCCCCTGCCTCGTCGGCGCTTCTAACCCGGCCTATTTTAATCTAATCTTGGATACTTTATTTCTTCTTGCTTGGAGGCATATTAAAAATACATCCAAATAACCTACTAGCCATTCTTAAGAAAATATAACTTAGAACTCTTAAAGATCTAATCCCTAGAGACACTATTCCTAAATATAATCCTTATCCCTTACCGGTGCTACAGTACCCCCGTGCGCACTGTTCACGCTACAGTACCCACACGGCTACTGTTCCTATGGGCCGGGCCTGGCCAAATACCCATGACAGCACAACATTGCAAAACCTTGAAAATCCTGACCATAACTTTGTAACTAAATTCTTGTACCACAATACACAACAGTGACCATTTAGTCAAAAGTGAAACACAGAACCTCGAGAGAAAGGGATACATCCAAAACAGACAAAAAAAATGAGCACTCTGTATGCCCCAGAAAATAACATAACTGTCATCCATGCTCTAGTCAATAAAATTGCTAAAACGTGTAATATATATATATGTATGTATGTATGTATATTATGTCTAATGCATAAGAGGAAACCCAACCATGCAAAGCAGTGGTAAACAATGTAATTTTACTGAAAATGAGGACATACATGTAAGAGATGCCAAGCCATTATCTGTGATTTGGCGATTATCAAGATTAAGGGACCTCAGTGAGTTCAAGACAGAAATTTTCTTCAAGCCAATGTCCTTAACCAATGTAAAAGAGAGATTGATGCTCTGCAAATTCCGAAGACCTGAGAAAATATATCAGTTGAACTATTCTGAGTTATGCTTTGAGTGTATTTACAATAATAACTACAAAACGGAAATCACCTAAACTATTCAAGCATCATGTATCAAAAAAGGAAAGGAAAATGAGAACAAGTCAATTCTACTAGCATTTGCACAGAAGATTAAACGAACCAGAGAGATGACGAAGTCCATTGCTCCCAACTTCTGTGTCCGAAAGTTCCAAGCTTCTTAGTTGCAGAAGTCCTACAACACACAACGATGTAACAATCAATGCTTTGCAGCAAAAAAATCTCAAATGTAAATAACAGTAAATACAAACAATTAAGCCAATTAAGAACAAAGTGTACTTTATCACCAATGCTAAACTGATAGTTGTGGTTGTAGACTAGTCTAGTCTAGTAATAGTAGTAATACTGCGTGCCATTAAACAAAAGTAGTTATGACTTATGACTTACTGCACGAGTCATTTTATTGTGTGGTACTTTGTCTTCAGTTTTTTTTTGAAATACAAGACAAACAGTGAGAAAATAAGAAAAGCCACAAGCCCACAACAATACACATTGAGAAACTCACCTTTCAAGTGTATTAGCCCTTCATCACCAATCTTGCATGAGTCCAAGTTCAAGCACTCCAAATCGAGCAATTCTATAAAGAACGAAAGAACATCAGAAACAAGCTTTCCGCACTTCATGTGTTATTTAGTATATAATGATGTCATATTTCGAACACATTTGTAGAGAAGTTAATACAATAAAAGGGTACTTCCATTTGGTGCTGTATTTATATTTTGAACAAAAATAGCATGTCAAAACTGCAACATTCTTCTTGAAGAAGCCTATTCTGGAACGCATCTAGTTTATTATCAACACTTTTTAATGACAGAAGCATGTAGATACTGATATATTAAGAAAACACAAGTTAATTTCTTGAGTGACAGTGATCAAGTTCTATATAATTTTGCACAACAATGTTTTACCATGAAATATGTGACTCATTTGTTGCTTAGATTAAATTATTTGACATTTGGATGCTAGAATGCTAAACTTTAATCATCATTCTGCAATGATATATCATATCGTATAAAAATAAATAATAAGTCTATTTACCTTTTAGATGAACCAAGCAGGCATCTGTAATATAGTTGAACCCTAAATTGAGAACTTTCAATTTGACAAGACCTGCAAGACAGGACCAGCAAGGAAGCTAAACAAGAGGTGTAACATGCAGGATGAAGAAACAGGACTGCATACAGTTAGCTCACACATAAAAATGGCACAATTTCCTATTTGTAGATCACAAACAATTTAAGAAATGGTTTGTAGATCACAAACAATTTAAGAAATGGTAGGTGAACTAAACAGACAATCAGACATATATTGAGCATTGACCAATTTAACAACTGAGCTAGTCGTCTGCAGTACCAAAAACAATGGCATCCTTTTCTATTTGTAGATCACAAATAAATGTTCTGCAAATAATAGAAATTTGGGTTCACCACAAAGTCAATAATCACGAAATATATTATTTACCTTCCAAGTTCTCACAGCCTTCATCATTTATTCCACATCTACTAAGATTCAACAATACCAACGAAGCCAATCCTGCAATAGCACGACTATTATTGAAAATCTTCTCCAAGTGGGGAGCTTGTTAAGTGTTCATGTAATCATGAAATATTTTACAGAATACTACACCAGAGTTGGGAAATATACTGTACATGCAGGTCACATAAATATCTTAGGTGACTATAGAATTCTATAAATCAGTCATCTACTCCACTGTGGAACAGTAAAACAGTAAGCTTAGGCTTCACAAAGAAATATATGCTTCCAGAAAAAAAAAGATCTTCACCCTCCAGAAAACAATGAACTTCCTTTGAAAATAATAGAATGAAATTCCATGTACCACCTTTGAGCACCAAAATAAATTAAAAAATCGCATCATTTACAAGGAGCAGCATGTTCTTCCTATAATAGGATAAAAACACTATCAAATTAAATTAACTAGTAAGCCACTTTGTCATTCTCATTCCAGTTGTACTGCAAACTTCTAAAAATTTCAGTGTCACCTATCCACCAGAAGAGATTCCTCTGGGGAAAAATTGTAGAGGCAGTGGACTAAATATAGAATTAAAACCCAAGAAACAAGTGAAATTTCATGACATAATTCTTTTGCAGTAATGAATTTCATAGGTCACCATACATGATTCAAGACAGATGTGGCACCCTTCAAAAGACAAATTAAATACCCTCAAGGACACCCCTAAACTAAATATAAGACATTTTCACTTAAGTGTGAACTGATGGCATAGCACTATAAGGAAAAGATGCAAAACCTGAGATAACCTCCAAACAAGCAGCAGTTATTGCACAGCCCTCCAGATTTAGGTAAGCTAGCTTGGATAGACCTGTAAAGAATGAAAAAGAAATATGAAACAGGAGCTAACTTTCTATGAAACATCAGGTCACTATTTAATTATAAATAATGAGTTAATCAGACTATTAGAAACACAAACCAATGAAGCTTTAGATAGTCAAGCCGACACTGGAAAAGAAGAAACTTGTTTTTGGGATACCTCTTAGATATGAAACACCAAGATCACTTATTTTGCAGCAAGAAAGCTGTAAATCTCTCAAATTTGTAAGATCTACAAGGAAAAGGGCATTTGTTAGACTTGGGAGACCAGTATGTGTGAAAACATACACTCCTTTACACTAGATGGCCAACATAAGGCGTTACCTGATAAACATTTCATATCTGAATCTGTGATGCCGTTACAATACCTCAAATTTAGCTTTTCCAGTTTTCTCAAGCCTGAAAAGGAAAATTATTAATTAAAATTTATTCACATTTTTTTGAACAACCCAATTTATTCACAATTGAACTGCGTGTGAATAAATAGAAAGCATGCCAGTTTTTCCTATAGTGATTACAAACAAAGATTAGTGTACACATTGCCACATTGGGTCATGATAAAAGGCTCTAAATCATCAGCCTTTTTTGGTAACAGATGGTAATTAATACAATTAAGTCTTACAGTTATAATAAATAAGATGTTTGTGGTTGCATCATAATGTTAATTGAATAGAAGGAGACCTTTCAAATGAACAAGTCCACCATGAATCTTTGGACATCGCTCTAGGTCCAAGTTCACCAAATTAACCAAGTTTGCAAAGGCTTTAGCTCCTTCGGCAGTAACAGCAGCACATTTCTTAAAGCTCAGTGATGTCACGTTTGAGAGGCCTGTGGAATCAATATGTAATACCAAACATCACAGAAACAGAATATTTAGTTATGAGGAATGTTCACACCACCATATCTATCATACAGATGGAAGCAAACTCAATTGTCAGGCTATCAGCAAATCACACCTGACAATGTTTTAAGTCCATGATCTGATATCTGATCACAGTAATTGCATGCCAAACTTTGCATGTTTACACAATCCTTGAGTTGATTCAGTCCACTATCAGTCACATCAGAGCAAGAGATGTCAACAGATAACAACGATTGCCCTTGGAAAGCCACTACTTCCATCCAAGCATCCCGCACTCCAGGGTAGTCTCCCAGACAAATGTCCTGATACCATGCAGAGAAAATAGTATACGAGATCAATAGGTAATCTAATAAGAGTGATTTTACAGTCCTTAAAGAGGTACCAGGAGGTACCATAATTTTTAGTGTTGATTTCGGTACCTCACTAAAAATTGTGGTACCTCCTCAAGGACTGTAAAATTTCCCATCTAATAAAGTAACTTATCCCAGAAGCAGGAAAGACTCCAAATTTGGACCTTCATTGACCTAGAGTACAATGTAATGCAGCAGCTTAGCTTGCATCTTATAGTAGTGGGAAGCAACCAAGCATCTCTGAGTTAAATGAAATGAGGTAGCAGCTGTGTGCCTGTGTGTGAGCTCAATTGGTCTATTTAGTACCAGTTGAGGTTTCCTTAAATGGTGGTGTTTTCTTCAATTGCTTACAGGACAAATCTTACTAATGCATTTTTTTTACTTTCCTATGAGGTAAATTATGAAAATTAATCTACAAAAGCAATAAGAAATGTCACAGCAAGATGACTTTGTTCCCTGATAATACATCCAAAGGCCTGATTGATTGGAAGCCCAGGTCCAACGAAAAGGTAGGATTGAATTATGTAGAGTTCACCATAATTTTTCATAGATTTGCCTTGTTTAGAGTTCAGTCATAACTGTGTGCCAAACAAGATCAGACACTTCACCTGCAATGCACAATTGCGAAAAGCTCCAAGCAACTCCTCAGTGAGGCTGTTCCACTCCACCAGTTCATTGAATACCTGCTGACTAAGATCCCTAGGTAGCAGTGAGAGATCAGAATACCTCCCCATATCCTGAAATCACCCTCATCAAGTCAGGCAACAATAAGCATTTTCTTCGGCAAACTCAAACACACAAGGCAACAAGTACTACCTCGCGGACTTTGGCCACACAGAGCTCCACTAGCGACGGGCATCGTCCTGGCCCTGGCCCGTGAGCCTTCCGGTGCACATCCGAACCACTGCGGGGTAATGTGTACAGCAGCCATTTGAAGCTGCCGCTCTTGGAGAACCTCGCACTGTACAGATTGTCCTCGTCGACCAGGTGGTCCCTCTTCCTAGAACAAGCACTTCCCATGGCGACGGTGCGTGCACCAATCACTTCTTGATGAACTCAAAAGCGCATGCCACGGTGTTAGTTCTAGCTAATGACTACGATTCTTCTTTCTTTGGCCCCATTCTGCACATCAAAGAATCATGTAAGTTTCACTTGTACTGAAGCAGGAAAGTTCTTAGATTGTATGCAGACGCTGCCAAACAATAGTAAAGTAGTAAACCCGGCAAGTAGTCGATTTTTGGTCATTAGGTGGAAGTGTTCATCTTTCACGCAACCTAGGCTCTTAGCAGCATCACGTATTACTGCCGAAGTGTGCAATCAAAAGCGGAAGGTTTCCATACTACCAGACGATGCTAGCGCAAGAAAATCAACCATGCGTTACGAATTAAAGCATCAATCCCGCATGCATATGATCAAACCGCCAAAACCCCTAACATTTAATTCCATCGTACTATCGATTGTTCCCCACCATTTCTCCCAATCACTCCATGAAAGGAGAAAGAGCTGTAAAAAATACCCAAAATTCCAACCCAGAACAACCAAACCAAGCCGATGTGGAGACACACAAGCAGCAACCAACAAATCGCAACAGAAATTCATATAAGATTGGGAATTACCCGATCGGATATGGAATTCTCACGGAGACGCCACTCAATCCACCAAACCCGGGCCTAGTTTGTCTCAGATTAGGGCTAACCTAATCCAGCGCGCTTAAAATCGCCATCTCCAATCCAACCAAACCCTCGCCGAGAATGAGATAGAGACGAGAGGGACTCAGAGGAGAGCGAAAAGGGGAGAAGAAATGGTTTATAGCGAGAGCCGGAGCCGCGGGGAAGCTGCACGGGTCTCGGAAGGCGGAGCTGGTACACGTCACCGCAAACACCTTACACTGGCATGTGGCTCTAGGTGAAAGTTGGCCCATCTGTCAGTGAAATGAGGTAGAGAGAGATTGGTGGCGTAGTGGAGAAGGGGATGGGGGCCACAGGGAAGTAGATAAGGCAAAGGAGGGGAAAATACCGGGCCGGCGCACGGCACCCCCGGGCCCGGGCCCCGGGCCCACGGATTGTGCTGCCGGTTTTGTGGATCCGCAACTGTTGGTCCGTTCTGCGGCTTACACGTGGGCCCCGCGGTTTTATGGTTTTGAAGTATGCCAAAATTATAATGGCATGATACGAAATAGGCGAATAATAATATCATATCTCCAAACTTGAAAAATCACATGGCATAAATTTAACTAACCCTTAAATTTATGTCTAGAAGTTTATGGGTTCAAATATCCTATTAGAGTTAGTGTGAGCACGAGTTCGATTTGAAACATGTGGGCACTCACAAGTTTAGTCAATTAATAAAATTTGCTTTGTTTTTTCTTAAAATTAGGTATAGTTAGTAAGGACACACTAACCCATGGCCACCCTTATTGTTGCTCTTACCTTTTTGCTACTATTACAGCTGCTACTGTTTATACTTCTAAGTAGCATCTACTAGTTATATTATTGCGTTGAACCTAAGATTTTTTTGTCGGATTTTGGGCATCGGCAAATTCAGGCACATATTTGGGTTGAAACTCATAAGTTTTATGGATGTCTATTTGAGGGTATTTCATAGATTTATTTCACAAGCAACTTTTACTGAACCCGCGAGTTTTGTGCTCATTGTCATCCCTAATCTAATATGAAATCATCCATAACATCCTTAATCTAATCTAAGTGGCGTGTGGCCACTTTTTTCCAGCTCTCATGCCACACATAACTAAGTTAGTAACATTTGCTCATTTATTATATATATATATAATATATCTATCCTACTATATAATTGACGAAATTAAGTGTATTATGGACATTCATTTGACAAATCATAGCCATTCGTTCAGCATATCCGACCATCTGACAAATCATATCTTCGTTTATGTTAACCTTTGCCCGATTCGCCCCGTACCCAACTTCCGCATCGTCTACGAACGCATCCTTATCAGATCAACCGCCTCATTGATTCTCTCCTGGAGTCCCGACACCCAGTGAAGCTTTCCATGGACCCAGCCTCTTCCGAGTTCCGATGCGGCCATGTCGGCGCGTTCTCCTTTCTCTTGCACCGGGCAGGCAGCCACCGGTGAGCTGCATCTTCCCTGCGCTGCCCCCGGCCAGCCCCGCCCTCCTCCGCCTCGTGGACTCGTGCCACGCCCCCACCCACCTCCGCACTCTACGCGCCACGCACACGCGCCTCCTCTTCCTCTTGCGCCTCCCCTCCCACCTCGTATCCACCACCATCCGCGTCAAGCTTATCTAGGCCTACGCCGCCTGCGCCGCGCTCCCCGCCACTCGTGCAGTGCTCGACTCCTCCCCTAACCGTAGCACCATAAAGAATGGGGAGAGGCCTCTCGTGGCTGCCACGTCCATCCGAAGCAGCGCCTTCCTCGCTGCAACCTCGCACCTAAATTGATCTCTGATCCGATCCACGGTGAGTGCCCTCCTCCGGTCGCAGGGCTAGGGCTCTCCGCCTCTGCGGGATCTTGGTTGTGATGTTTGATGAGCCAGATTTGGTGCAGGGAGTAGGGAGCAATGGCGACCAAGAGGAGCGTCGGGATGCTGGGGGAGGCGGGTCTCAGGGGGAAGAAGGTGTTCGTGCGCATCAATCTCAACGTGCCGCTCGAAGACGCCCAGAAGATCACCGACGACACCCTCATCCGTGCCTCCATGCCCGCCATCAAATTCCTCCTCAGGAACAGCGCCAAGGTCATCCTCACCACGCCAACCATCTAGTGAGCACCCACGATCCTTGACCCACGCCATCCTTTGTAGCCAGTCATTTTGATCCATCCACTTGTGAATTGGGATGCAATTTTTGGGCTGCTTGGGTGGATGAGATTTCAGATTTTATTCTGTGCGAAGCACCCATTCATTCCGCTTTATCCATGGGATGCAATTTTCAGGGTGCTTGGGTGTATGGGATTTGTTTCTGTGTGAATCACCTTAACTGCTGTAACTTGGTCATGATTGTGCCCAGCTGGATGTCCACTTCTCTTGGTAGGTGAGACTCATGCATCTGTACTTTGTTTCTATTTCTTTGATCCAATCAGATGCAGGGGACGGCGGCAGCGGGGAGGAGAAGAAGGCGGCAATTGATTCGAGTGGGAGATACAACCATCAGAGCAGCAAGGAGATAGATCATATAGTGGGGGGCAAGTTCAAGCTTGGCAAGAAGATTTGAATTGGATCATTCGGAGAGCTCTTCCTAGGTCAGTTAACCATCTCCCCTCGCCCCTTTATCTCCCCAAAAAACATATATTGGTTATGTTTGTTATGGAAGATGCTGACTTTGCTATTATTTTTGTTTGATTTGCAGCGGTTAATGTCCAGACCAGAGAGAAAGTCATCGTCAAATTGGTATTAGATTCTATCCTCCATTTCTAATGCACCTTAGCTACCTATGTCATTGGAACTTTTACACTCCTTGCTATCTTGTTTGTTTCAGGTAAGGTACTTACTATGCTTGAAGTTGTCCTGTCTTTTGTTCCGGTGGACAAGCTTGCCGTTCATTTCCATGATACATACGGCCAAGCCCTTGCCAACATACTGGTCTCTCTTCAAGTAAGCAACACACTCTAAATGGATATAATTACATGTGGGCACTTTTATATCATGAGTTATGACTTATGGGGCCACCAATGATTGTTTAAAATTATAGGAAAAATAAGCTTTACTTAGGATGTGAATATATGGTTAGCAATGATAAATTGGCAACATGGAGTTTCACGTTTTTCATTAGCTTCTTATAGTTCTCTACTTAGTTATGACAATCTGGAATAATTCGCCAAAATTAACACTTTATTATCATCAAGAGCAAACAAAGCGCATAGATTTCTTACTTTCTTACAGTATTGTTTTAGATATTCTTGCTACATGTCAAATTAGTGAGCTGTTATGAATTTAACACTCTGCATCTTGGATGCTTGGTGGCAAGTGCCCATTTTGGTATGCTTGCTGTTCTCCAAAATTCTATTCTACTTCTTGTGATGTTCGTCTTGACCATGGAGTGTGATGTGGAAGGGTTTTGGTACCTCTGTACTTATAGAAATTCCTGCCATTGAGTGATTAATCATTTTTGTGTTTGCAGCCAGCAAAAGTTAAAGCATTTATAGATCGTGTAATCAGTATTCCACTACATGACATCGTGATACCACTGTCAGGCTTTCGTTGGGAGTTCAATAAGGTGACATTTTCATTAGAAAAGTTATTCAGAATTCAGATACTTATTTTGTATTATATATGTTTTTTTTGTTATCTTGATTTTTTTGTGATGCTCTGTTTTTGACATTAGTTATGTCCTATTGTTTTTTGTTTTTTGTTTGTGGTTTACCTTCTCCATGGTTAGGTCTACTGCACTCATATCGCACCTGATTACGAGCTTCATTGGCAGAAGCAAAGGCAACATGCAAGCACAGGGAGGCAAGTGGTGATTTTAATGCACATTTCTGATTAAGTTTTTTGTTAGACTCTTTTGTTACCTTTTTTTGCTATACAGCACTGAGTCAGAGCCCATCTATATTAATATCAACTTGCATAATTACGTTCTTTATCTAATACCTACTTACATACATTATTTTTTATGGAGGCTGAGTCCATCTATATTAATCTACCATACTATATAATTAACGAAATTGCGTGTTCACATAATTAGCCATCTATCCTATCTTAACTTTTCATTCACTTCTATTAAATCTTAGCCCTCTAATCTAATCTCCTAATCCCTGCCCCAGCCAGCTCCAGAGGCCCAGACTGCCCCACCCTCTCCCCTCCGCATTCTCGTCTCACGCCCTCTCCACTCCGCCAACTCCTCCTCCGCCACCGTCGCCTTCTCCCCCATCCCCACTGCGCCTGTTCCTCCTCCTCGCCGACAGCGGCGGTGTTTGGGCGCGCGGTGGATGAGGTGCGGGAGGCACTCAACGAGCACGCCGACATGGTGGATGAGCTACCCCTGCCATTCCAAAATGGTCAGATCTGGTGCCACAAGCTGCCATCACCACCGCAGGCTCCCTTGCCCACGGTTGCTGCGGGTGAGGCGACGGTGGGGCTCTCGGTGGAGAGGGCTATCGATAGGTGTCCTCTAGAGGTGGCGGCTGCCGCGATCGGTAGCGCGGCCGCGTCGACCGTCAGTGGTGTTGTGGGTGGGGATGACTTGGACGAGGAAGACAAGGGATTCGGCTGTGAGATTGGGACATTTCGAACCTTTAAGAAGGCTAAGGTACGGTCCAATTCGTATTGTCGAGCATGGATTTTGTAAGTGTAGTTTTCATCTCAATTTAGAGAGCATATACATAGTTTAGGGTTTCCTACAGTTTGAGAACTGGAATTGATTTTATCCATGTTATAGGAAAAATATGATTTGTCTTGGTGTATGTTCTAATTTAGGTGTTTCTTTATCCACGAGCAAAAATTTGCATAAGGCAGTGGTGCTTGAGAGGGGTTTGTTAACTGAGTTATGATATCTTATTGGTTGTGCTTGGATTTTATGTATACCTTGTGAATTAAAGCCGTGACTTTTATCTGTAGGGTACCGATACTTTTAGTATGAGAATGTTTTTTTTACCGTTTGAACTTGTAATTGTCAGTAAACATTGAAACTAAACTTCATTAATATGAATAAATTGATCTGTCAAGCTTCTGCAAATTTCTCTTATCTCAGCTAGACTTCTATTACGAGGTCATGCAAGATGCAACC
>KE371725.1:618338-642656 GCA_000418225.1 Zizania latifolia | reverse complement strand
GTCTGCTGGATTCCTACGGGAGAGTAGAAGTAGGGAGGATAGATAGTTAGGAAATGGGCTGTTATTAGGATGCTAGATGTATTTTGACCTAATAAAATGTATATATATATATATATACTAATTTTTATTTGAAAAAATTTAAAGATATAGCTGTACCCTTGCTCCATGTAGGTGAGTTTGTGGAGGGCCTGAAAATGTCCTCCCTAAGTCCCTAGTCCCGATCACTTTCTGAGCCTCTGAGGTAGGCGATGACCGGAACAACCCGGTCTCCGGCGACCGGCGGTCGATTCCGAGCTCCGCGCCGCGACTCGGCGGCCCGGCCACCCGGTCAAACCTCCGCCGCGCTCCCACCAGAGCAGCGACACGCATCTCCTATTCTCCGCACCAACCCACCGCACCGCCGCTGACACAACGGGCCCCGCAGCAGCCGGTGGCGCCGAGCTGCCAGCGATAAAATACTCCGCGCGTCGGCGTCGTTTACCAGTCGCCCGCTCGGTGTCCCGGTCGTCGGTCTCCGCTGTCTCTTCCTCCCTCGTGGCACACGGTTTCCAGTAGAGCATTCAGCCATCCGCCCCTGCAAAGATCCGATCAAATCGAAGAGACCCTTTTCATCTTTACCATTTCTTCCAGAAAACTTTACGCGGATTCTGAGGAGCAAAAGCATTCGGCTGGCGCTGGAGACCGGCGCTCGTGCTCCTTCCTCTCCGGTGAGTCCTGGCTTCCTTGGAGCCGCCGCCGCCGCATGTTTCTGTGTTTTGGGGGCAATCGTGGTTGGATGGTGCGTTGTTAGATTGCTTTCTTGCTTGATGGTGGATGACAAACTACAGGCGGCTAACTCGCTACTAAGCTTTTACGGCTTTATCGCATCAGTTATCGCATCAGTGAACGCGATGATTCTAGAGTTGTGTTCTTCGACATCTTCTGTAGGGGTCTCTGTGCGATTGGCCTGCCTGATGCTTCGCTTCACCAGTGGCATCTGGTATGCCTTTTTTTTTTGGATACTGGGCAGTCAGCTGCGTTGTTTCTGAAATTGCGGGTTAGACTTCCTGAAGCTCTAATCTTGGTGTTTTGCGGGAGAGTGCAAAGTTAATTGAGCGAACAGACGGCTAAATTTGTCGCTCATTTCTTTGCTAGTTTGATTATCTGCTATCTGTGTACAAATTTGTGCGCCTAAGTTCTAACAATTTGATTTCTTATACAGTTCAACAAGTTCATTAAAAGTCGGGCCTTATCGGTGATGGATGTAGTAGGAGTGCTATACAGACTACATAACATGATTTTGTTTTGTAATCTGCGTTTCTTGTTGCATGCATTACTCAGCAAGGTACTCACTATAAATGTGTAGAGGTCCAAGTCTTGCACTCTGAAATGCATTGTGTGAGGCATATGGCAAAAAGAGGTGAAGTTATGGTTAGGGAGATAGTTCATTCATACACGAGGCATATGGCTTAAATTGTTGAACTAATAGTGCAGTTCTTCAACTAGATGGTGTAAATTGTTACTCAATTTGAATCTTTTGATTACACGAGGAGAATATGAGCAGTTTTCCTCCTGGCCAATTGGTGCATACTTTGATGACAAATATGCCAATTGATATTCATATTCTACTTTTGTACTCCCATCTGTACTCTCATGCTATCACTCATCTCTTCAGTGTCACTATTTCCAAACTGCTAAACTGAATGCTACTGTCTTTTTGCAGTTTGGATTGCACTTTTCTGAGGGAAAGGGCTAAGGACAATCAGATAGGTCCCTGTACAATCTTTTTTGTCCACAATGTGCTAATAGGACATCATTACATCCAAATGAGGCATACTGAAGTCTGTTGGAGAACTGAAGTCAGATAGCATTGTGGTATGCCCTACATGTGCAGGGATGTTTCTCGTGTGTTTTGATGCTCTGTGCCCCTGTTTTGGCTCAAAAAGAGACGGAAGCGAAGACCCTGTTCTTGGAAGGGATGCAAATTCCTGTAAGTTAAATAGCACCCTTTCATCTATTGGTGATGTAATCTGTTAACACAATGAACCTATATCTAACCTGTTTGTTGGGATGAAATTGCATACTAACACATGATAGAAGTTACTTTTGGAAGTATAAATGATTGTCCTAAACTGCGACATATTACCTTTTTTCAGTGAATTCTTCTGAGCTCAGGTCAATGTCTGATAGAATTCCCGCAAGCCCTCTTCGAGTACATCCAAGTCCATCTAGATTTTCATTGTCTTCACCACCAAGTAGAAATGAGCCATTGAACCTCAGTCTTGAAGAAGTTATTAAACTGACACGTAACTTTGCATCAGACCAGATGATTGGTGAAGGTTATTTTGGAAAGGTCTACAGAGCACAGCTGCAAGATGGCCATATTGTGGCAATTAAAAGGGCAAAAAAAGTAGGTTTCTTTTTTAGCAGCTACACTAGAGATTTCATTATTTAACATGACTGAGATGTTATTGTTTAGGTAGTCTCGCTTGTTAATCCATTTGTGGATAAGTCAGTGCATTTATAAAAGGTTAAAGCAGTAGTAAAGCATGTATCACGTTGCATTCTTTGCACCAGTAGTTGTGGATAGTTATTATATTTTTGGTGTTTTCACCTCTTGATCTTGTTGATCACTAGTTGAATTTCTTTTCCAATATATATTTATTTGAAAGTTCCTGACAAAATGTTAAAAATTGTCCGGAAAAGCCTTGATGACAAAATTGTGCTTCCTACCTGTGATTGTCTTCTCACAAGCGATAATGTTCCAGTATGAATTGCAGTTTTTCATGTGGTTTCTTTTTGCAGGAACATTTTGTTTCTTTACGTGCTGAATTCAGTAATGAGATTGCACTACTAAAAAAAATTGAACACATGAATTTGGTCCAATTACTTGGTTATATCGACAAAAGAAATGAACGAATTGTCATAACTGAGTATGTTTCAAATGGCACTCTTAGGGAGCATTTGGATGGTAAGCTGCAAACTAAGATTCTCTTTTGTTGAATTCCATATAGAACAATAAGTTATTTTTAAATTATCTTTCAGGTAAACTTGGGATTATTTTGGGCTTTAGTCAGCGGCTTGAAATAGCCATAGATGTTGCTCATGGCTTAACTTATTTGCATCTATATGCAGGTACACTTTCCTTTGTTAAGCATAAATACAGTTTAAGACAAAAACAATTGATTGTTACTTTTCCATTCTATATTATAAGGTATTTTAGTTTTGTCATAAGTTGAACTTCTCTAACTTTCATTAAATATATAGAAAAATATGTTAACATCTACAAAACCAAATAAATACACTATCGAGACATATTTCATGGTGGATTTAATAAAATTAATCTGATGTTGTAGATATTTGTGTCTTTTTTCTATAAACTTGGTCACAATTATAGAAGTTTGACTTAGTACAAAACTAAAATACTTTACAATATAGGATGGATGGAGTATTTTTTATTGTTGTGTTCCAAGTCATGCACTGTGGCACTTTTGTCTTTTGTCACGGAAGTAATGTGTCATGTGCTATGGGCTGCCAGGCCTAGGCGTGAAGAGTACCGCGCTGTACTGTTCACGTGAACAGTACCCGCGCGGCAGGCCAGCCCGCCCCCTAGGTTAGGGGGATTTGCTATCCTTAATTAGTTATTGCCTTAGCTAAATAAGTCAGGTTATATTCAGGATATCTCTCTTTAGTTATTTTCTTCTACAAGTCATTAGCCTCTCTATATTATCTATCAGCCCTTTGGACATAATCAAGCAATAAGAAATCAATCTCCAATCTCTACCTTATTCTCTCAATCTTCCCTGTTCTCCACCATAGCTCGGCAAGGGGATCAACCCCGTGCCGGCCAATCCCACAGCTACGAACTACGCAGTCGAGGGCCCCTACCCTTGGTACCAACGCCCTTGACAACTTGGTATCAGGTTCCAGACGTTCCTCGGCTTCTTCCACCGCGCCTTCTTCATCAGCATCATCAGCGATTTCAGAGCCGTCCACCATGTTGACTTCTGCTCCGGCTGATCTTGTGGCTCTCATCCAGACCCTGGCCGAGTCAATTCAGGCTCTCCAAGTCATCGTTGAGGGGAACGCTAGGGCCATCCGGGTGCTCGAGGCGCAGCAACCTGCCTCGACGGCCTCGGGCACAAAGAGTCCGATCACCGACAAGCACCACACCGACCGACCCCCCCGGTTCCAGAAGATGGACTTCCCCAAGTTCGACGGCAAAGCAGATCCGATCGCGTTCATTAATCGTTGCGAATCGTATTTTCATCATCAGCGGATCGCAGAGGAGGAGAAGGTATGGATGGCATCATATAACCTAGAAGATGACGCGTAGATGTGGTTCATATAGGTCCAGCGGGACGAGGGTACGCCATCGTGGCGCCGCTTCTCCGAGCTTCTCCATCTCCGTTTCGGCCCGCCCCTGCGCTCTAACCCCCTGGGCGAGCTCATGGCTTGCAAGCACACCGGCTCTGTCGTTGACTACCAGGACCGCTTTGAGGCCCTCCTCCCACGGGTGGGTGTCCTCACCGAAGAACAACAGGTGCAGATCTTCACTGCCGGCCTGCAACCACCGCTTAGTCTCGACGTCGAGATCCACAATCCGCAGTCCCTCGCCTTTGCCATGAGTCTCGCCCGCAAGCTGGAGCTCCGCGACCAATGCGCCGTCGGGGCCCCTGCACTAGCGCCACTGGGGAACCAGAACGGTGGCCTGCTTTCGACACCACCAGCATGCCTGGCGTTGCCGCCGCCTCTGCCACCGACCCCAGCAACGGAAATGGTCTCGGTGGAAGGCCGGCCGGTGAAGCGACTCTCCTAGGCGAAAATGGATGAGCGCCGTCGTCTCAGACTCTGCTTCAACTACAATGAGAAATTTGGCCGTGGCCACAACTGGGTTTGCCAGCGCATCTTCCTCCTCGACTTGGCCATCGACGACGACCTCGCGCCAACCGACCACACGGACGCCGAACCTCAGATCTCTCTGCACGTCATCACCGGTGTCCGTGCGTGCGAGACGATGCAAGTGTGTTTGCAGCTGGGCGGCGTCTCGCTACTTACCCTCCTCGACTCCGGCGCCACCCACAATATCATCTCCGAGGAGGCAGCCGACCGTACCACCCTACATCTACTCCCTCACGGCAAGATGCAGGTCAAGGTGACCAACAGTGAGCGCGTGTCGTGCCTAGGCGTGTACCATGACACCGTTTTCAAGATCGGCGACGAAGCTTTCCAAGCGGATTTCTACGTGCTGCCCTTGGTCGACTACGATGTAGTGCTGGGAACGCAGTGGCTAGCGTCACTCGGGCCGATCACCTGGGATTTTAGTGCTCTCACCATGTCCTTTTGGCGTAGGGATCACAGGGTCTGCTGGCGCGGCATCGCCAGCCCGCAACATGGGAAGACGTTGACAGCTCCTCACCTACTCTTCCAGCTCGAGGGCGAGCTGGAAGAGTAGGAGGGGAGAGATGTCATGTGCTATGGGCTGCCAGGCCCAGGCGTGAACAGTACCCTTGGTACCAAGGCCCTTGGCATAATGAATGAACAGTAAACTAGTGTTTTAATTGCATTTTCCTCTGCGAAGGTTTATGAATTGCCTCGTAATCTGCTAACGACCAGATATCCTGATTGCACTGTTCTGTTGTGTGGAAATTTGTTTGTGGCTGTGCATCAATAAGATGATATGTATTATGTACTTCCATATTATACATTAAATGAGCCTAACATCCAAGTTTAATAAGCCATGAGAATCTGCCATGTAATCAGATGTGTATCTAATCCAAGTTTATTTTGTTTATCTTCCAAATGATTCAAGATTTGACATACCTGATAAGCAACCAAATTTTCAACAGAGATCAGCTTGTATAACACACATTTAAATTCTTCGATATTCAAGCATCGAAATAGCATGCATCCATAGATTATGGAGATATTCTTGTGTAATTGTTCGTATTGACAATTTGCATGTACATTTTATTGATATATTCTGTAATTTCATGCTTTTAGAGAAGCCCATAATACACAGGGATGTGAAGTCATCAAATATTTTACTAACTAAAAGCTTCAGGGCCAAAGTGGCCGACTTTGGATTTGCAAGGACCGGTCCTACTGAACCAGACCAGTCACAGATTGAGACTGGCGTGAGAGGAACTGCTGGCTATTTAGATCCAGAGTATCTCAGGACAAACCAACTGACAATCAAGAGTGATGTATTCTCATATGGTGTTTTGCTCCTGGAAATTCTTTCTGGCCGTCGTCCTATTGAGGTGGGGAGAGGTGCAAGAGAAAGGATCACCGTGAGATGGGTATGTCTTCACTACCCTACTTTGTATTTACATTGGTTCAGTCTTCTAAGTTCTTACCAATGTTTGTATTGACCACTATTTAGTAATTTCCTTCTAGTCAGTTCTTGCACCTCGCCCCCCTCTTGCTCATGCCTTCCCTCTTGTTTTTTCACAGGCAGTAATCTGTACATGAATTTATTTGTTTGGTTGACAATTTGATATCCCATCACAAGTCAAAGTGTCAAACCATACAATGTGTAAACTCCCACTGTGCATGCACAAACAAAACAATAATATAACATTTTCATTGATATTAGAAGTTTGTCTTCGACTTCATTGTAGAAGCAGTTCAAAAGGTTCCATTTACCTTGGAAGAAAGCAATAATAAGCTTGATAAGTTTTGATAGTAGTTAATCTTTTAGTCATGGCTGTTGTCATTTACATTATATTATTAAGACATCTGAGGCTCTGTATTGCTTTTGAATTTTGACACAGGCCTTCGAGAAATTTAACAAGGGTGATGTTAAGGAAATATTGGATCCAATGTTGACCGAGTCAGTAAATGAGGATATACTGAATAAAACTTTTGATGTGGCATTCCAATGTGTTGCTCCTACTCGTGCTGACAGGCCAGAAATGAAAGAAGTTGTAGAGAGGCTGTGGAAGATAAGAAGGGATTACGCAAAAACCCAACGCAGAGCAGAAATGGCACTGTAAACTATCTAAGCCTGGCTTCGGTTTTTGCTCGAGAGAACATTGGCAAACTCACCAATGTCCAGCAAAAACCCACACAAAAGGGAGAACTGAAATTTGTACAGGGCTGCAGGATTGCTGTGCTCGCTGTACGTCCACTTTGTATGTCTGAAGGATCAATGTGATGTGCACCAACCTGCAAATTGAAGCTTCCCCATATAGCCTGTGGCCATCTCAATGCTTTTCTTTCAGCAGTCCTTCGTACAGCTCTTCCGTGTATATTTTGCTGGTTCTCTTAGTGGTGCAGCTGTTCTTTGTGTCATGTTAAGTGTTGCTCATGATGCGAGGCGTTACTCTCTTGTAGCTATGCCGTTTGGGATGCTATGTTGGCAATATATGGGCTGTACTTGTGTTTTTTTTCTAACATTTAGCTTCAAACTTCAAACTTATGCTTCTGTTTCATCCAGGTTTGATCAATTTTATCAAGTTCTACACTTCTATGTACTTCGAAGGCTGGACGGCCTCTCTCAGGTCTGTTTCCCCATCATGACATCAAAGTCCATGAAGAGCCATGCTCCCATGCAGCCATGCTTGAAAAAACTGGAAAAATTGAAGGAATTTGCTCCATTGGAAAAAATATATGGGACGAGTCAAGGTGGATCTCACCTGTGAGCCTGTTCGTCGACAGGTTGATGCACTGTCTGACGTGGCTGCACTTGAGAACAAAAGGCTCTTGCAGGCTGCGGCTCATCCTGTTTCAGCTTCTGGTGATCAGTAGCTAGTTGGTATGAATAGTATTCTGAATATTTAGTTGATGAGAATTTAGAGAAGCTGATATTTTTTAGCTTCTAAATTCTACAGCTATTTATTTTTATAATCTAGATCTAGAAATTAAACTATTTATTTAAGTTTTAGATTTTAGAAATAGCTGCGGCTGTTTGAAACTAAAACAAGCAGATAAACTCCGAATTGAATGTCAGATTCTTCTATCATCCAACAGCGAGCGGGATCGCCCACGCGGCCACCGCCTCGGCGACGGCCAACCTCCCCATCCCCCGGTACAGGCTCCTCGCCGCCGCGCTGTGAAACCCGGACCAGAGCCTGTCGCTCACCCCGTTCAAGATCCAGTCCGGCGCCCGGGAGCTTATCACACAAACCCTTAGCACTCACGAGCTCACCGGAGGCGTTCCAGAAATCCGCGGCGCTGGAATGCGGGAGCGGTTTCGCGGAGGGGACGACGGTCGACGGGGGTACGGTGTCGCGGCGCGGCAAGACCTACCGATTGGGCTTTGGCCGGAGCGCGCAGGTCTCGGGCTAGGCTGGCCATTTAGTCCGGGCCGACGAACATGGCTCAACCCACCGGCCCAACCCAGCATCCGTCCGGTTCCCCGCGAACGGGGAAGAGACTAGAGAGCAGGTCGAGGCTGACTCTGATCTCTCCTCCCCCTTGCTCTAATATTTCACCCGATCCCCGAGCACGAAGACGCCGGCGGCCGGATCCGGTGACCTTCCACGCCGAAACTCTGCAGCCGTGCACTCCCCCAACGGTGAGCCCCTACTGTCCTTCACCCCATCTCATGGATGTTTAGTTTTTGACGATGTTGCCGTTTGTGGGTAGAATCCAGCCGTGATAAGAAGTCTGAATTTGAGTTTTCTATACGATTTTCGTTATGAATGCGTCGTTGGAGTGTTGGGGCAAGGGCTTGTCACTAGGAAGAGGCCATGGAACCATGCTTGGCGTGGCCTATGGGGGATAAAGGAGGAGCAAGCTAAGTTGCTGGATCTACTGACTCCAAAGGAGTGATAAAGGGGCTGTAGCTTGTAGTTTAGGATCTGATGCGAGTCTAAAATGAATGAGAATAAATGCGCTGATAGGAGCATGGATACATGCTAGTTTAGATTGGCCCTTGATCTGGCAAAGGCACAGGAACAATGTTATGGAGGTATCTGATGTGAAAAAGATAAATCGGCAAGGTCAAACCGATATCTGTATTGAATTGTTCGAACTGTGGTCTTTGATGTTATATTGTTTTGCTATCTTGAGGCTGCCATAGATCACTTCTCACATCCATGAAAGAACTCTGGTCGTGGAATACCTCCAATCGAAAATTTGTTGACACCAGTTTCTACAACCTATAACAGGGCTCCCCTTCACTAGACTTGGTTTATCCATGGCTCCACTTCCAATCACAAATTCACACAGGCTTGAGCATTTGTTCTTGGTCTCGAATGCATAATGCTAGGACAGTATGATTTTTCAATGTTTGCTTAAGAATGTTTTTTATGTTGATCATACTCCTCCCAAATAACAAACTTATAAAGATTGTTGTCAGAGTAAAACTAGTCCAAGTATTGGTGGAAATGGCAAGTACAGCATGCTTTGTGATTGTTAGTAAGAATGGCATTCCAATCTATGAGGCAGAAGTTGGATCGGCACCAAAAGTATGTATCCCACACCTCGTTACTTCTATTAATTTAATGATTTGCATTATGTTTAACTATATACAATGCATTGCATTCATGTGACACAATGTCAACCTTTCTTAGTAAAAAACAATGTTGACCTTTTGGTTTTGTTGATATAATATATTGAATTGTCTCTAATATGGAAATAGGTATGGGTTGAGCATAAATATGTTGATTGTTGAATCAAACTTGATTTTTATGATGATGCTCAATGGAATTGTGGGGTTCTGTGAAATTTCTTATATTGGAGTTAAAATAAATTCTGTGTTTGTGTAAAACTGGACATAGATGGTTTGCTACCATTTACAGTTTCATGATTTTGTTGTAGCCATTGTATTCCTCCCTTCCTGGACTATTTGTTCCTTGGACATTCAAGGATTCCTGTGTAATAGTGTTGAACTGTTGATTGATATTCAATGGACAATGGAGCCTTCGGCATGAGAATATTTTTTCCTGAAGCAACATTGTACTGAATTACGAACGTGCATGTCTAATCTTCTGCCATTTGCTTTCAACGGCAGAAAGAAGATCTGGCTTACCAGCACCAGTTCATTCTGCATGCTGCATTAGATGTTGTTCAGGACCTAGCATGGACCACAAATACAATGTGAGTATTTATTGGTTATATAAGTTTCTTCAGGATACAGCCAATGTCTATTGTAATGTGGTTGTAGATACATACAAGATATCACAAGCAAAAGATACCCTTCTAACATTTTCTATATATTATATTGCTTAATTCTTTCTACATTTTTTTATTCAGGTTCCTGAAATCTGTTGATAGATTCAGTGACCTTGTTGTATCTGTTTATGTAACTGCTGGTCATATCCTTTAAAGCAATGGTGACGTCTTTTTTCCTTTTGTTTAACATGACAGTGACTATATATCATTATACTTGTTAAGTTTACCTTTACAACAATATTGTTTTCTTTAACTAGCATGACACATGCTAGATTCATGTTGCTTCATGATTCACGGAATGAGGATGGAATAAAAAGCTTTTTTCAAGAGGTCCATGAACTTTACATCAAGGTAAGACAATTATCTGTCCAATTACGAGGTTTGCTAAAATGTTCACAATAAAAAGAATTATTTCAATGCATTTTAAATCTAAATGCTGAATCAGCTATACATTCTAATGTCAGACATGTGATGTTGGGAAATTAAATTCTGACGCCTCAGTGTATCATGTTCTCTGGATGGGCATAGTTTTCAACAAAAGTTTATACCTAGATCTCAAATGGCCCACTGTCTTGTAATTAAGAAAATAATGTGTATGCGTTTAGGGGTTCAAAATTACATGGGTTACTTTTGAATTTTGCAGCTTGCATGGTTGCTGGTTGACACAGAATTTTGCAGTTTCTGTTGTCCACAATAGACTCTGAGATGTGCATGCCATTCCGGACTATCCTAATTCGACCTATAGTTATTGCTTTTCAGTTATAGAAATTTCATTACAGATGTCTTGTTCTGCAGATATTCCTCAATCCCCTCTATCTGCCTGGCTCTCGCATCACATCCGCTCATTTTGATACCAAGGTCAGGGCTCTTGCAAGGAAGCATCTGTAGGGTACACGCTTGGAGGTTCCATAAGCTTCACAGCTAATTTAGAAGCACGCAGAGAAAAGGCAAAACACTTTATTTTAGCTTAATAGCTTCCATTACTTTTCCTGTCATTGTTCAGACTCCTCAGAACTGCTGAAATTTTCTTGTGCTTTCAACGTGCTCATGAATCATGACTCCAATTTACACCCATTTTCTGCTGCACAGGGAAAATCTGTAGAAATGTATCGTTTCGCTTCCACTGTATAACGTCAACCTATTGAATTGATTTCATGTCTTTACGGCACTTAAAGACAGTAGTGTAAATTTCACCCTTTCCTTTTGTATTGGTTTGTAAGATATTGCCTCTTACTAGCGATGTATCATTTGACATGTATGCAACTATGCATTATGCAGAAAGATTACAGGACGATACGCCGTGTGAATCTTTTGTTCTGTGCAAGGGTATCCGAGCTCCACAAGTCATCGGTTCACTTCAGAAAGATTTTGTCATCCCTGCTCCACTTCAAGGAAAAAGGCCCCCCAGATATGAGCAGTGTAGCCACCGATCGGCTCTTTTTGCCCCCCTTTCTGCCAGTCGCCGGCCTTGACCACTCCCGTTCAGTTCAGTTCGTCAAGAGTGGGCATGCAAAGGCATCTCGAACATGTCACACCATCACTTAGCTGTTTCCAACACCGGGTGCCCCCCCTTTCATCTAGCTTACCACTGAACAGTAATCTGATAACATCAACAGCGATGGCGTGCGCTTTGCTGGTGCGTACGGCCTACATCACTCGTCGACAGCTGATTGGAGAAGAAGATCTTGGGAGATATTCTGGGAGCACGGATCATCTGACTGACGAACCTATCAAGCTCATCAGTGGTAATCACAAACCAGAAGTCTCTCTCGAGTTTATCTGAAGCTTATCGCAGCTACTAGGTCAATCAGAGAATGAGTTCCTAGGCGACCTAATCACTCACCTAGCTAATCACCTGACATCAGCGACAACCCAAGCTACAAGTTACGTGGCCTTGACGCCAAAGATTAATTAGGAGGCGTCTCGCCTGATGGATTCGGCTAAACTCTAGAGCTCGACAAGGAGATCCCAAAAGCGTTCGCCGCTGCTGTCAGTTGCTAATAATAACATGGGCTCGATCGGCTCGGTGGCGAATGGCGTTGCCACTCACCGACTCACTCACTCGCCGTCGCTCTCGCTTTCCCGAGATTGTTATCTAGCTCGACGTCGAGTGCGTGCATTATCTCTCGCCGCGCGCGGCGAGCGCGCGGGCCGGGGGGCCCGCCGGCTACCGGCGTGGCGTGTAGATCGCATTGAGAGGAAAACGCTAGCGCCACACGGCGTCTGGGCGGCGGCGGCGGCGTCGTGGACGTCGTCGTCACGGCCGCTTCGATCTCCGGTAATCTCCACACGGCGCTTTCACTGGGGCTAGTCGCTGTTAGTCAAATGACTCGATCGATGCTGCCTGCCAGCCATTAGAAGCCGGAGAGCGACCAGACCACTCGGTTTTGTAGAGAGGCTATTCGTGTAGTGCAGCCAAGCAATCATGCTGGCCCTTTGAGGCTTTTTGACGGATCGGTGCATGCGCGAGATGTGCGCGGATCTTACCGGTGGGCGATGGCTTTGGACCATTCTACGGGAGAGGGTTGGAGCGTTACTGCGAGCGTAGGATGGTGGAAATTAGAGCTGGTATGCAAGAGACCGTGTCTCGTACCAAAAATCAGCTCTAAATGATATTTAAGAAAATAAAGAAAGAGATTGAAAAAAAAAGAAAGAAAATAGATAATTAGATATAAATTTATTTTAAAGACACTATACTCCCTCCGACTTCACAAAGAAAGTCGTTTTAAACTTATATCAAAAGTTGTATAAAACAAATCGTTTTGTATTTTATTATGTATTTTAGACGACTATATTCTTGATATAGTACTACTTTCTTCTCGTTTCTCACGCTATCTTTATTCCTGCATTGTATTTAATAAGGACAAACAAGAAAAGTACATACTAATTGATTGCTTATTAGTATCTGAGATCATGTCTAAAACGATTTTTTTTTTGTGAAATCGAAGAGAGTATAGTTTAAGACTGCCCTTTGACACGTTGGAAACTGCCACTCGAAGTTTTAAATTTCTAGTTTTAGAAGAGTTAAAATTTTGGTGGAGAGCTTTGGTTAGTGCGGAAAGTTCTTCCCAAGCTTGTTTGGTACTGGACTACTAGTATGACGTGTTGTTAGATTATGTATTGGGCATTCTTGTGAAAACGTTCCTCTTGGAAATACGACTTTTACCAGTTACCATCCGTTCTTGATACGGAGTGGTAGAAACTAGCCAGACTCCATGACCGCGACAGGAACGGTAAATATTGGAGCTGGACAGACGTCACGAGACCAATGAGGTAGCCCCCGACGGCCCGACTGTATGGGTGTCGTTTTGTTCTCGTAGCCAAACTACTCAGTAGTCAGTACCCAGTACCTGCTTGCGCAACATGTTGCGCTCTTGCCTCTCGTTTTCTGGGAGATGCTCCCGAAAGCATTCGCCGGCGGCGCCGCTACCGATCCATCCATCGATCGATCGATCTCACCCTAACATGAGCACGTGGATATCGATCTATGGCTGTACACCACGTCAACTTCACTTGTTACAGTCAATAAGATCAAGACACACCGTATAGTAGCTCAGTAATCAGTACGGCATAATCCCAGTGCCTAGCTTATAAGAGAAAGATAATAATTTAGTTTAGTGCTAGTTAAATATAAGTGCCATGTCATATCGAGTCAATAATATAGTCAGCTCATATAATAACTTGGCTATTAAATTGGCTAAAAGAAGAGCTGCATTAAAGATATAATTATTAAATACTTCCATATGTATACTATCAACTGTGCTTTATATCTTTATGGTCACTTATCAAACAACACATTATAAAACCATAGAAATAAGTAATCTAGCCATTACGATGTAACGAAACATATCAAATTTAAGCAACATGGTTCATTTTAATACCTAGATAACAGTTTTGTTGAAGCAACATCACACACATAATTTTTTACCACGACACTGACAATTAAGCATTACAAAAGTCTTATAAAAAACATTAACCAAAAGCACTACCAAATAAACTCTCTGGCATGCAAGCCGTTAATTATTGATCTAAATGATAATAAAGGCATAGCGTCATAGTTGCCACTTCGGTACAAAGGAGTAGGCGGCCCATTTGCATCAATAACCTTCAGTCACTACATAAAGAAAGAAACAAATGCATGGTACATTATGTGGGGTTGTGTTATTAGAGATGTGCTCAGATAATTCAATGTTTCAAGAAAAAATAACAGAATTAAAATTCAATATTACAATTAAAAAATAACAGAAGCAGAATGCATACCTGTAGTAGCATACACAGCAATCAACGGATCATAGCAAGGTCCTGAAATAAAATACATATAAGATGTCAAGTAGATGCTTAATGCTAGTGAGAAAAAGAATAGAAACATATACATATATAAGTATCCTACCATGATTAATTGTGATATCTATTTTCAAATCAATGCCAAATATGCTCAACCAAATCATTTTTAAGTTGTGTATGTTGTGGACGAGCACGGATAGTAGCTTTTCTACGCAGCACATCAGCAAAATATATATTATTGATGGAATTGTGCCCAAGAAAATTCTGGGGAACCGGAAGTTCCAGCTGTAGCCGGAAGTTCCGGGTTCTGGAGCATCCGGAAGTTCTGGTAGGACCAGAAGTTTCGGGTCAGTCCCAGTGTTCGATTTTCTAGACGAATCGGAAGTTCCGGTTGGACCGAAAGTTCTGGGTTGAGAATTAATTCGATGCAGAATGTCTATTTCGGAAGTTCCGGATGGGATCCGAAAATTCCGGCTATAGCTGGAAGTTTCGGACCGCACGAACAGATTAGATCTGTTGGGCTTTAATGTAGATTAAAGGTCCACGATGGTACACTATATAAAGAGGGGTGAGGCTAGCACATGAAGGCTGCTGTTCATTGTTACTTCACCCTAACCCTAGCCGCCATCCTCTCTCTCTCCTCGATCACAAGGGTTGTGGTTGATCTCTCCGGATCTCGTGACGGTGCTAGCACGCCGGCGCGAGGTGATCCTATCCCTGTACGCGTGGATACCGTAGAGGCACCGTTGCTGCATCGGTGCTCATCTTCTTCCTGCGGAGTTTACCGGATCGTCGGATCACGTCGTCTTCATCGCCGGATCACCGACGAACGAACGGAGCTGGGAGAAGAGTTGCTCGAGATCGCGCTACTCCAACTCTACTTCCGCTGCCCGAGCGCGTCTCGTGGTACAAGGTAATGATCCATGATCCTATTACACGTATGGGTTCCTGGGCTAACGGGGTAAATTTTTGAAATTAAACGCTAGCGTAGCCTCCTCATAATCCAACAATTACCCCCAATGTTCACTTCAGGGGGTAGAGCAAAAGATGCCCCTGGATTCTCATTCAAGTCAATGTGAATGGTAACCTCCTCTCTCTCATCTTCAACTATCATATTATAAAGAATCACACAAGCTAGCATGATCCTTCCAACACTTTTTCGCTTCCATAGTCATGCAGGCCGACGGACAATGGCAAACCAGGACTGCAATACCCCAAAAGCACGCTCTACATCTTTCCTTGCCCCTTCTTGGTACTTGGCATACAACTTATGCATCTCTGTTTGAGGAAGTGGTATAGTCTTTATGAAGGCAGCCCACTTTGGGTATATACCATCAGTAGGGTAGTAACCCGTGCTATACTCATTCCCATTGACTGAAAACTGAGCTTGAGGAGCTTCTCCTTTCAATGCATTAAAAACTTGTGCTCTTTTGCTGCAAAGTGTGCAAGCTTTTGAGATTCAAGCTTCTCACTAGACACACACTTCTAAGTCTCTAGCATCTCTTTGTGGCCTTCATTTGCTCTATTTTGAGCATCTACAAACTTGTGAAGCTCATCTTCAAGATCTATTATATGAGCTTGCTCTTTTCTTTTTCTTTTCTGCTGCTCCTTAGCTTGCTTGCCCCCAATTGGCCGTTCATCTCTTGCATCATCTAGAGAGAAATATTGCCCCACATCCTCCTCATTGGACTTCCTATTCTTCGGCTCTAGATCTATGAGGCGCTCCAAATAGGCATCCCATTTTGGTTCGTTGCGAAGAACATCCCAACAATGCTTATACATAAATGGACCATCTTTTCTGTAATCTTCTTCGTAACTTGTGAGTGCCCTATCCATTAAATCCACATCAGATTCACCACTAACCCACAAAGCATTAGCCTCCTTCCAGCTACCACAAAACCATGCAACCCTCTTCTTAATTCTCCCAAAGTGATCCTTGACTGACTTTACTAGCCTTGTACGGTTTTTTGGGGTGGTGCTGTTGAAGATAGCGGCAACATCTTTCTAATATTGGTCATTCTTTTTGTAATTTGCATGAATTGGATCATTTGAATTATTCAACCAAGCACTGACCTACAATAGCATAATCAGATATTTATTGCTAGGCTACTAATGTAACACATGAAGGCCAGCATGCAAAAGGAGAAAAACTCACCAATCTAAGATCCTCCTCTTTTGTCCATAGCAAGCGTTTTTCAGTTCTAGCAGAATCACTATCATTAATGTCATCACCAACATGGATGGGCTGGGAAGAGTTTCCATTGCTCACAACTTGTGCATTGTTCAAAAAATTAATGAAACCACCAGGTGGATGAGAATCTGATCCCTGTCCAAAGAAATTATACACTACATGTCAAAAGTTACAAAGATTTAAATATAGTTAAATTTCATTAAAATTTTAATTATGATTCTAAACTGCTCTTTCATAATATGATTCTAAATTTTAATTTATTAGGCAAGGAAGTTGAAGCTTAGAACAGAGGATATATAAGCTCTATTGCTGATTGAATGAAAAAACAGACCGTGGTTGTGATTTATTCATAATCCTTACACCAAATCACAATTATTGTTAAACCAACGCTAATACCAGTACACTATTATATCAGAAATATGAAAATGCAAAAGAGAAAGTGCTTAAGGGTGCTTCTGTATGCATCCACTATGCCAGTACACGGCAATAGCATAGAAACATATGGATGCAAGTAGAATCTTTTTCTTAGTCTTCTACACATACACTCCAGTAGTATCTAGTGCTAAAAATAATGATACACAACTCAGCATAGAATATATACTACAATACCAAAACATAAAAACTAACGAAAGCATTCAAAAATTTGTAAACAACAATTTAATCAGCTCCAGACAATAATCAGACATCTCCAAGTAATGTTAAGGCTCTAGAATCAAACAAGTACTCAAATAATGTAAAGGCTTTGGAATCAAACAAATACATAACACAACACATTGTTAATTTGGCCCATAACTCTGTAATTGCATTTCAAGTGTCTGTCACTAGAAACTTACTACTACAGGCATCCATTTTTGTCCCAATTAGCAAAGTTACCGTAACAAATTTCATATGACAAAGTTTATCAGTCCAATGCATGGATTCATGGTCAATTCATCACTCGAATGTAGGACAAACCTTTTCTATTCTGTATTGATTAACCAAATAAGACTAGAAAGAACGCGTACCATGCTTGCAGATCGAAGTCCTCAAGATTATCGGAACTAGGTGCATGATTTGCAGAGACACCAATGCCGAGAGGTCCCCACCAAGGGCCTTGAGCTGCTGAGCCAGCCATGTTCGGGTGTTGTAGCCCGACAAGCTAGTATGGCGATGAAGAGGGCGCCATTGGCCACGGTGCGCATGGTGGACACCAGGCGGCGGTTCCAAACATGGCCAGCGGTGGAACGGGTTGATCTCCCGGGGATGAAATGGCCTGAGCTTTTGGCACCGACGCACAGGTCCTCTTGGACTGCCGAGCTATGTTTTGGAGGGGCGATTGGCGGCGATTTGGGAGCAGATTTGATGCTTTAACCTTCAATTTGGTGCGTGTGGAACAGATCTGGCGTGTGGAGAGTTGATTTGGCGGGAGGAGGAGGGGATTTACTGCTTGATTTGGCGGGAGGCGGAGGGGATTTGCAGCTTGTTTGGCGGGAGGCAGAGAGTGTTGCTTGCTTTGGCAGGAGGCGGAGAGTGCTGCTTGCTTTGGCTAGAGGTAGAGGATTTGCTGTTTGCTTCGGAAGAAGGAAGACGTCGTCGTAGACGCCTGCTGCTAGCTAGAAACT
Source organism: Zizania latifolia (assembly GCA_000418225.1). NCBI lineage: Eukaryota > Viridiplantae > Streptophyta > Magnoliopsida > Poales > Poaceae > Zizania > Zizania latifolia. The sequence goes on along the minus strand of KE371725.1, from coordinate 624,479 downwards.
GGTGACGACTTTTCGTTTTCCGTGATTAAGTCAGGCGACTCAACCACCTCCCGCTCGGTTCTCTTTCTTCTTTTCTCACTGCTCCAGCTGGAATTTTTCTAACGTGTACTGTTATTTGGCCTATTGATGAGGCGTTGCTATACTTGCTCTAACTAGGTGGCAGTTTCCCGCTAGGCAGGGCGTGGGCATTGGGCAAGAACCCAGCCCGACGGGGTGGTGCAACAAGTTTTCATGGTTAGAGAAAAACCTACCTCCACCCTATCTAATTTGAGTGATTTTATTATTTTTGAGAGAGAAGTTATACAATTTTTAGTATTAATTTTGGTACCCAGTAAATACCAAAATTAATACTAAATATTGTGGTACCGTCTGATATGTTCTTAAAGACCATGAAATTTTCCATCTAATTTCTGGTTAGTTTCTTGTCATGCGCCGTGAGACGGGCACGCGCGCAGACAAGGTCCCTTTCAGCCGGTGAGCAGCAACCGATTTAGTGCAACCACACATGTTTTTTTTTTGTTGAAAGCATAGTGCAACCACACATGTACAGGTCATTGCATACTTCCGCTGTCGATCATCTTCGTATTCTCACTTACAATAATGCTGCAACTTGGCTCCATTTTATCGTAAGCTGAGTACTGTAAAGACCCGTTCGGGAATCGGGAGTCTGCGGGTTCGGATTATCACGCTATGCGTCATGTCAATTTATTTAAAAACATTATATATAAAAATTATTTTAAAGTCATTAAACAATCTTTTAGTATTAAATTTGTTTATTTAAATCCTATAAGTATTTAGTCAAAAGATCATATTCATCGCTTTCAAATATCCCATAAGGCACCTTGAGAATGAAGTTTAGTGTTTAGAATGAACACTCACTACCTACACTATAGTGGCATATTTTTCAAACTTTTTAAAATATGATTTTTATAAAAACTGTTTATATAAAATTTTCATTAAAAACAAATTATTCTTTAATTTTTTAATAGTAAGTACTTAATTAATTAATCATGTTTTAATGACGTGCCCAGTTTTAATTACCCTCATTCAACTCAACCCACCCACAAAAACGGACGATGACATAGCCCGTGGCATTCGAGATAGAGGTAGGATAAAATAGTTTTATCCTATTTTTTTATAGAATAAGTTCATTCCCTTTTTAAGTATTATTTAGTGTGAGGATGAATATATTTTATTCTTAGTTTAAGAATGGAATAATTCTCTTTTCATCCTAGCCTCTGTTCTCCTTCTCCTGCCCACATCTACCATGCCGCCATTCTATGCTCCGCTATCACCACTCTTCGCTACTCTTAGTAACTCCCATTGCTCCTAACCACTCCTTGTCATTTCTTGTTGCTCCCTATCGCTCCTACGTGGCGCCACTCTCCTCCTTGCCACGCCCATCTCTCTCTCATGTTGTCGCTCATCTGTGTCGCCGCTTCACATCACGTAGCCGCATTTGTGCGAGGAAATGTAACTGTTGTGTTTCAGTTTTTTTAGAAACGGAGCCAGCCTAAATCTCAGAGAAATATTCTCTAAGTGAAATAACTGTCCCTTACTTTCCAACCAAACCGTTAGCTCTTACGTCCAATTTTTACACCGATGAACATTAGTGCCCTTTGATTCAAAAGAACGGTAAAAAAAACTACAACATGTGTCACCTGTGTGACTGTCGCAGCTCGACGACTTTTTGGCCTTGGGAAAAAGGCTGGGTTCCGGACTGCCGGTTGCTTCTCACAGCCGTGAGCCATCTCATCTCTCAGTATCTCACGCCCTAATTGGGCATGCAGTGTGGATCTGAAGCAGCTACCTTTTTTCCGTGCCACTTCCATTCATTCATTCCATGCTTGTTCAGCTCATCGCAGTCGCTCCCTTTTTCGACTTCGCCGGAGAGCGACGAGCCGTGCGCCCGTGTCACGGTCGGTCACCACCTGCTGTACCGCCTGTACGCGAGGCCGGACAAGTAATTCCCATGACAAAACCGTGGCTTACTACAGGCCCCAAATTCCGTGATGGCGTAGACGATGATGCGTAGCTGTGTACTTCTGTACAGACAAGACGGTTACGTACGCATGTCGGAATAAATACTACTACATCTACACACTTGTTTCTCAGTCTCTGTTGCTTCGTCCGTAAAATAAATGTAACGCATATAATTTTTTTGTCATGTATCATTTTTTTCGCCATATATAATTGATAACTATAAAATCAATATTATATAAAATGTATTTATATATGAATTTAGCTACACATATACATAATAAAAAATATGGTTTAGTTTTTTATTAGTCAAAAAAATAAAAAAATAACTTTTTATATATACATACTTTATATTTTTGAAAGGAGCATTTGTCAATGGATCGGATTAATCAAAAGGCAAGACAAGGCAATACAAAACGAGACTATAGTCTATAGGTACCCTATTGAATAGCATAACGGCTAAACCATTTTAGTGTATTCGATCAGGAGCCATGCAAACCTGATAGAGCCGCGAGTGACACCATTTTGTCCAAAATGATGGCAGAAATATATATAAAAACCTTAGTTGCACGGGGTTGCTCGTTTGAGTTACGGCTTGTAAGCCACAATTTTAAAATTTACAACTTAATTTTAAAATTAATCTAAATATATCTCCGTATCTGTAATTTTCTTTGATTATCGGAACACCACTTAGAATCTATTTGTTTTAGTTTTTGACAGGTATAACTACTTTTAGAATTTGAAGTTAAAACAAACAGTCTAGATTCTGGATCTAGATTAAAAAAGTCAGTAACTGTAGAATATGAAAATGAACTAGAATAAATACTAGCTTCTCTATATTCTCAACAGCTACATACTCTAAATAATCAGCTATTTATATCAGATAACTACTAAGAATCTCTAGCTAAAATAAATACGAATGAAACTATATGCTATCTTACAAATTTTTCACTGTTTTTACCCGCAGCTTTTAGAAGAGCACACCCAAACGAAGTCCAGTGACCGTAAAACAGTCCTTCCGAGAGCGCGGATGGCATGACGCGAAACAACATCCTTGCACGAACCACGGAGCCAAGGAGGAAGCGCGGGCCTACCGCGATATCCGGGATCTCACTGCCGATGGATACGCCCGCCGTGGCTCGCCGACCCAAAAATCCTCTCCACACTGTAGCCCGAGCCCCGATGGTCGCTATCCATATCCTCGCCCGCTCGGCGCTCGCTGGCTCGCGCGAGCCGCGCTCAAGGTCTCGTCTCGTCTCATGCGCCGGTGCATATTATACGCGCACGCACGCACGCCAGCGCCAGGGCGGCCGGGCAGACAGAGGCAGGGCCGCCTCCGCGTCGGGAGATCGGTCGATCACGTGGTCATGGTTGGACGCAGCAAGGAAAGACATCGCGCGTAGGAACGCACGTAGCTCTGCCCGGCGAGCCGGCGAGGCGTGCGAAACCTCCGCCGCGGTACGCGCGTTGGCGCTGCTGCTGGTGAGGTTGCTGTGTGCGAGGCGCCATGGCTGGGATCCAGCCGGTCGGGAGATCTGGTCGTACCTATACACCCACCTACGCCTCCGCTTGCCGGCCGGGGTGCTGCACTGCAGCTGTTGCACCCTGCTGCTACGAGTCTTGGGAAATCTAGCTCTCCGTATTCGTGTCGGCACATCTGTACCTGCTGGCCTGGCGCCCCAGCAGCACCGTACGCAGGAGTAGCGGTACTAGCTACTACCAAGCTACATGAGCCATTGTATTGCAACAACAACCGTACGTAGAGATTTTTCTTTCAAAAGAGTAGTCTTTTACTTTGTTGAAATCTGAGATGTCCTGGAGCACATAAGATGTTCTGGAGCACATAAGCATGTCAGTCACGGACACCGTGGAGCTCAGGCACCCGGGCTGCTCCCACTTGTTGCTTTCGTGTGGTTAATTTCGACAGCCACTGGCGGAGCTTGCTCTCAGGAAGCTAACAATTACAGAGGGTGTTGCTGGATAAACAAGGATACTAAAGAATCAAACTGAATTTTACACAGCTAACTATTTAGTTTAATAGATAATGAACTAATTATGTTACCCGAAAAGGTAGAAAAGGAAAGGGTCTTTGAAAAGCTAAAGGCTACATGCATCTTGGTGCTGCACCTTCTCTGCTGCATATAACTTTTCGCTGGACGGCTGGAGAGCTGTTTTTGGGCGAATTTGGGTACAGTCAGGATTCGGCCATTTCTACATTTGTGAATGCACGCCGTCCGATTTGATGTGTGTGGTTAGGGCTTAAAAAGCAGCTCATAGGCATTAAATAACTAGTAGACTATCCATACAAAATTAAACTGTATTTATCCCTTCCATTATTTTCTTCTCCCTTTACTTTTATTATCTTCTTTTGCAACAAACATTACAAAATAAAAAAAATTATTGATCAATATTGTGGATTTCAACTATATGAACTGATTTTGTCAAATACATTGTGACACAAAGGGCATGTTTGTTTTAGCTTTTAGCAGCTGTAGCTATTTTTAGAATCTAAAGATGAAACAAATAGTCCAGATTCTGATCTAGATTATGAGAATTAGTAACTGTAGAATCTAAAACTAAATTAGAATTCAGAAGTTAGAAACATCTTTTTATCATATTCTTATCAGATAATCGGACCAGGTAGCTCCTAAGCAAAGAAAAGATGCCAGATACAACCGGCCAGTACACAGTTGACACAAGTCAATCCGTACATAAAAGATGCAAGGAAGCACAGGCAAGGAGCATCGGATCCTCGCTCCAGCTCCCCCCTGCACCACAGCAGCCAAGCACGGCAGCGGGCAAGGGCGCCGTGAAAAGATGAACCGGGTAGCGAGCCCTAAGGCTATGGGTAGAAAAGATGTCTCAGGCAGATACTACTACTGTAGCAACAGCTGCTGCCCCTCGACGCAAAATCTGGCTCTCTGAACAACAAAAAATCCGGCTGGCAACTCGTCCGGGGAAATCCCCTCTGCTGAAACGGCTGCTCGCAGTCACGGTGTCACTGATCTATCCATGATTCATTGATTCATCCATACACAACACAAGAGGGAGAGGTCGGCAAATGGCCAGTGAGAGCAGGTGAGTGAGTGAGTCATTGAGTGAGGCTGGCTGGCTGGCCCTGGCCTGGCCTGACCTTCTCTATGCACAGCCACAGCGGAATGGTGGTCCTGCCAGGTTTACAAGGATAATAAAAACACACCTCTTCATCAACAAATATTTTATTTTTAAGATAGAATTTCTAAATTAGTGTTAAGAGTAAATAAATAAAGTAAATCTTATTAATAAAAATAATATTATAAAGAAATATATAAAAGGCATTAAAATAATAAACTTTTTGATTTAGAAATCAATAATAAATAAGTAGATAAAAATAAAAAAATTAAAAGAAATTGGAGGACATAAATTAAAAAATGGAGTCTTGTGAAGTACTTCCTACCTCTCCGCCCGCTGCTACGGACACCCGGCGCTTGCACCTGTTCTGTGCTCTCTCGTGATTATATTTATACGCTCCCAGCGACCGCTCTCAAAGCGATAGCCGAAGAAGGAAGGAAGAAGCGGCAGCCGGCAGCGAAAGGTAGCCGACCGGGCGAGCAACAAGCAACTGGGGCAGTGCAGAGATTGAGAGAGAGAGAGAGGGAGAGAGAGAGGAGGAGGAGGAAGAGGAGTCAATTCGGCTGCATCCACGTCTTATGGGGGAGCAGGAGAGCAACAACAGCGAGAGCGGCGGCGGCGGCGGTGGCGTGGACGACATGGTGGAGGCTCCGGCGAAGGAGAACGGCTGCGCCGCCGACCCGCGCCTCCAGGCGATCTCCGACGCCATCCGCGTCGTCCCGCACTTTCCCAAGCCAGGTCCGCTCCGCCTGACCCGATATGAACTGTTCGGCCAATCGGTTCGGTTGACCATGCGCGTGAACCCGGCCTCCTGACCCCTCTTGCTCGCGCGCACGGCACGGCACGGCCGCGGCTCGGTGCATGCAGGGATCATGTTCAACGACATCACGCCGCTGCTGCTGCGGCCCAGCGTGTTCAAGGACGCCGTGGACATGTTCGTCGAGCGCTACCGCGGCATGGGCATCGCGGCCGTCGCAGGTAAGCAGAAACCGTCAAGTACTCCTTAATCAACCCGTCAACCATACCCTCGCCGTGCGCGCTCTCGCGCCC
>KE371725.1:603383-616744 GCA_000418225.1 Zizania latifolia | reverse complement strand
GGCTCGGTGCCGGTGCGGCGTTCTGAGATTCCGTAATATCTTTACGGGAGATCTTTCGTGCTCCTTTTGTCCCCCCCACGCTTTGTCGTTTGATCAGGTCATCGTCTCTCCGGCCTCACCACCATGCGAACCTGCACCAATTTTCCCCCTCTCTGCCTCACTCCTGTTCCCAATAAGCAATTCCGATGACCTCCCAGAATCAGTCGCGGTGGCGGGCACAGTGGTAGGTACTAGGCGTGCTGAACTGTCGACGGCCGCACGTATGTCCGGGAGTAGTACACAGAGTATATCATAGTATGTCCTCCTCCTCGTCTGGTCCAGTGCATTAAATGCAGGGGCCGTCCAATGCCCCCACGGTGGGGGAGGGAGGAGGAGGAGCAGCCGATAGCTTTTCTGCACGAAATGTGCGCGCGCGCATGTGGGGGGATGTGCATGCGTGCGTCCGTGCGCGCGCCGCGCGTAGCGTGCGCGGTGTGGTCCACGCCTGCTGCGCCCGAGCCCGGCCGGCTTCGCTGCCACCGCCGTGCGTGCGGCCAGACCGCCAGAATGTACGTACGTCTCGTCGCGACGGTCTCTCTCAGTCTCTCTCTCTCCCCCTCTCTCTAGGCCGGGCCAGCGGAATCTCGGGCTCTCAGTGCAGCGGATCGGATGGCATGTAGCCGCATGGTGATTGGGCGAGGTGGGGAGATCGATCGACGGAGCAGAGCTCGCGAGCGCGCGCGCTTGCGGCTTTCTTGCCATGACACGACACGGAGGCAGCGCGGGCCAGGCGGTTTCGTCTCTCGGGAGCGCGCGCGGGGACCGGGACTTGGCCGGGGACGCTCTCATCGGACGGCCATGATTGCGCACATGCGGTGTCGGCCCACTCGCGATGACGCGGGAGAGACGGTGGTGGACTGGTGGTCTTCTTCTTTCGAGCATCACATGATGGTTTGGTCCCTATATACGCAGACTTGAGCTCGGTGCATCCCTGCATGTGAACATCCTCGTGTTTTTGTTCCAGATGCAGTTTGCGAGAACAGATATCTGATTTTTGGACCAAGTAACTTCTGGACCACTCATGTTTAAACATCCATCACTGTATCAGTTGAGCTATCAGGATAATTCCAATGTTGGGGATGGAAACTCTAAATTGTAGCTTTCTGGTAAATTTGGTGATAAATTTGTAGTTTTATAACAAATGCGGCATTAAATATGTACTTTGGTAATGTATATTGCAGCTTCGATTTGTAGTTTCGTCGTAATATTTGCCGTTTCTTAATTTGCTCTCAAATCTAACCTCTTTATCTCTCTAACTTATGCACATGGTGAACTCTCTACAACTTATGCTAGGTATTGAAGCCAGAGGATTCATATTTGGCCCAGCTATCGCACTAGCCATCGGAGCAAAATTCATACCGCTTCGCAAACCTAAGAAGCTCCCAGGTGATTTGTAGACTACATCATTTGCTCATCCGAAGATCACTTACAATTTGTTTACCTGCATACTGTACATTTTGGTTCCCATGAAGTATTGTGGAAACTCTATAGGTACTACTACTTGTTGAACCTGTGAGCACATCAACCATTCATCGTGTCGACTACTGAAATAGTTGTAGTTTGAGCACGCTCAATAAATGCTGTTACCAGATCATTTAAACTGTATGACTAAAAATTTATAGATTGTGTTCCGCCTTGAAAGTCTAAAGATATGGGCATACCCCTATATATTAGAGTATTATGTCTGTCCGGCCATTAATGCATAATGTTTTTAGTACTAAGTTAATCACTGGAGGGAGTTGCTGTGTGCATGTGAGACCTCCATCTTGTAGTTTGGCTCCAAAAGAACGTTGTTAAGTTACTTTCACTGTGGAATTTAGATTTGCTGCGATTTTACTTTTTAGAATTCTCTAACAGTTGCTCTTACAAATCTTAAAGGTGAGGTGATTTCTGAGACCTATATACTTGAGTATGGGACTGATTGTTTGGAGATGCATGTTGGAGCTACTGAACCTGGTGAACGCGTAGTTGTCGTGGATGATTTGGTTGCAACTGGTGGAACACTTTCAGCTGCCATAAAACTTCTTGGTGAGTATCATGTGATATTGTCAAGCATCTAAACAACTTAGTGACAAGTAGAGGGGCATCATGTTCTGTTGACCTTAAGAAAAGTGTGTCCCTCAGCGAGTCAGCGGGACAAACTGTTTATTCATGGGACAAAATCCTGTCCGGAAGATATGTCCTACGAGGCAGCTAATCGCCTACATGCATGATAAGACTTCAGGCATAATTTTGATCTTTGATGTTACAAGCGAAATGTTTGTGGATAAGAATCAAGCATTCAAGACCCTCCCTTTTCCCTTTGACACTAAAACAACTTACTGTCCTTTTTTTGCGAGTAGCTTACTCTTCTAGTGTTTACATCTTATGTCACGGGTATTGGGCTAGGGCCCAGCCACCCAACAGCTATGGGAATAGTACATGCGTGGGTAATATAGTGTGAACAGTACCTGTAGGCTACTATAGCAAGAATTAGAAGATAAGTAAATATAGAAGTACATTTCTGTTAGGATTCGATCAGGTATTAAGATTATATTGTTATCTTTAGATATTATGTCAAGAAGAGTCTCACTAGAGTCCTAGTAGGATTAGTTATATGGATATAATATAAATATGACTTCAGGCTAAACGTAATAAAGCATCTAGTTTATTTGTCAATTAGTCGGATTGGTTCCCTTTCCCTCTGCCGGCATGCTGCGCCAACGGCTCCTCCGCGCCAGCGAGGCCTAGGGCTTAGGCCGGCCATCTTTTTCAAGTACAATCTTAGGTCTAGGATACAAAATTATCTTCCTGACATCTTATGTGCTTATTACTGAAACTATTTGCATTAATTCCAGGACGCGCTGGGGCTGACGTGGTTGAGTGTGCATGCCTCATTGGCCTTCCTAAGTATAAGGTACACACATACTCTATACGACACACTTGATTTATGTTAAGGAAATTGAGAATCACATCCCACTTTTATCGATAAATCAACTAAACCACACACTTGTACGTAGACCAAGGCTAGTGCTGAAGGAGAAGGTGAGAAATTTCAGTTCTTGCTTGTCCCCATGGCCCTTGATGTATTGATTTTCAAGAGAAGCATGGTAGGGTTGTTCTGCAAAGGTTGCTAACTGGTGTTGCATATTTTATACAGAATTTCTACAAGCTCAATGGAATACCAGTTTATATACTGATGGAGTCTCGCAAATAGGAAGCAACAAAGTAATATCAGGCAAGCATCACTGTTCTATGCTCGAATTTCTCTCTTAGTATCTCCCTTTGTTTTTCATAATGTTTGCATCTTCTCTAGTTCATGTTCCTTCCACTGCTTCCTAGATGTACATGTCTACTTGCATGAGTGATATCCACCTTAACATTCATAGAACACAAGAGTGCTGAGTTGCTAGGTCTAGTTTTTTTTTTACATTTGAGTTAGAACTTTATTACTTCTGAATTTAGTGAGTTGACCCTAGTAAAGGCTTGTTTGTTTCAGTTTGAGATTATAGTAATCTAGCTTATTTTTATAAGCTGAAACAAATAGACCAGTTTATTACAATAGCTTATTGTAATCTAGAGTATAAATTAACAATTCAATAAGCTTGTCTAATCTAGTTTTTTCTATAAGCTGAATTACTATAATCTCAATCAAGCTGAAACAAATAGGTCCTCTAATTCATGGTGCCCATGTGTCTTTTTTTTTTCCAGAAAAGCTCACAGCTTCATTCCTCTGCAAGAGCAAGTTGGATGGGTATTGGTAGCTCTGCAGTACACTGTCAAGGGCAGCTGCTAAGTATCTCGGTGGAGAGGGTGAGATAGATGAATTGTAGCCTTGTAGCACGACTAGTTTTCCAGTTAGTGTCGAGGAGATCTTGTAGTTGTTTCTGTGGGGAACTGTTGGTTACCCGGTAGAGAAAGGGAATCGTGACCCTGCTCTGCTTGTTCAGTTCATCTTTTTATTTTCTAGTGAGAATTATCCGGTTGAAGATTTACTTCTTTTGGTAAACACTACTACCTTAGCATCATAAGCGTTAGTTTAGCTCATTGTTGATGAAGATTATCCACAAGCAAAAGCTCAGGCCAATCATAGCGGCATCATAAAGAACAGCAACTTGTGTACTGCTGCTTTTGGAATGCAGAAATTTTATAGAAATTAAAATAAAATCTTCTCAAAATATTTTGAAAATACAAGATTCAAAAAGGTAGAGAAGTCAACACCGCCAGTTTAGAGTTGTAGGTATCCTATTGGACACTGAACTAAGATGCCGGCATGCATTAGAGTATTAGACTATTGAAATATCTATGCCACACTATTAAAAGGTCCATGTCAATCATAGCCAGCAAAAAAAGAAGGGAAAATTTTGGAGGTAGACTTTAAAGTCTTTATAAGAGATCTCATAGATTAGTCTTCATAAAGGATCTTATAGATTAGTCTTCATAAGAGATCTCATAGATTAGCGTTACGTGTAAAAGTTGTGGAGGAGCGTGGCGTGGCGGAGGCCGCATAAGTGGCGAACGGCGCATGCGGCAATGGACAATGGAGACAGTGGACAAGAGAGAGCTAAGCAGAAGAGCTCTATCGGATTACCGGAGTCTTTACGTGGCACCAATCTCAGAATTCTCGCTGAGAACTTTAAAGCCTATCAATTTTTTTCTAAAATACTGCTTGCATGCAACATGTTAGGTAAGGAATATCGGTGCTCTGTTCTAGGATCCCCGGACAAGGGCGTTGTGAAACATGGAGAAGGAAACAAGCACAGGGAGCTAGACTTGCCTGCTGGCTTCTGCAATCGCTGCCGCGGATTCGCGGTGCGTGCTTTCTTGAATTCTTGCCCTTGCTTCTGCCTGGTCCAGGGACGGACGCTTCTGCCTCCTGTAGTTTATCACTGCTGCCTGTCCGGAACTCCGGATCGATTAGCATCAGTCTACCCCCAAGCAAGCAATCATTTCGAGGGAAGTCCTAATTTGTTCGGTACCAAATTACCAACACATGAACTGAAACAGAAACTAGTAATAGCGTTTGTAAAATATTTCTGAATACATGGGCTGACACTGCAACTTGTGAGGCATCTTATTCAGAGTTACAGAGTGTATTACGCTGACCGAAAGAGGAGCATTCCTGGTTCAGGATTTCTTGGTTCCCACCATGGAATCCCCTTCTCGATCTAATCCTCGTTTTGTGCAAAATCTTGCCACGGAGCTGTCCCGGATTCCGAAAATATTGTCGAAAGAGACAAGCCGAGACTTTATCGAAGACGAAGGAAATATCGCAGTTGATCTCATTCCATTCGACAGTAGTACATTGCAAAAAGATTATTACAATAATTTAACAATTACAAAAGCTACTAAAGAGACATACCTCACAGCAACAATCATTACAAAAGCCAAACGAAAGCATTGCAACACTCAAGCAGGCACTACTATCTAAAACTCTACTTGGGGACTAGGCCCGAAACCCTAATCTTCCCTTCCATCATCGACAGTATCTTCACCTTAGTCTTCAACTGCAACGTCCTCTTCATCTTCCTCGTAGTTCACAGCGTCTTCCGGTAGATTTGCGAACTATGTGGTGGTGGTTGTAAAACAAGGGTGAGTACTTGAGAGTACTCAGCAAGTCTTGAGAAATAAATATAGATGCAGCATACAAAGAGCGGCCAGGGATTTCAAAGGAATGTAGTTTAAAAATTTCTAAGTGCTGAATCCCGTGGGTAGAGGTCCCAACCTCTATCCGCTCCCACAATAATAGTATAAGTCAATAACTAATTAATTCTCTCATCTTCACCAACCCGGAACTGCTTTGCAACAAATCCCATAATTATCTTGACATCAATTTTATCTTATCACATCAAACCATCAATTCTCATCATCACCATCTCAACCATTCATCACTTATTATCATCCACCGGTACTAACTTGCCCATCCGTCGGGAAAGCGTTCCCCTTAATCATTCTCTCGACCCAAATTCATATTTTATCGCTCAACTAGTTTAATTCCTCACATCTCTCCCTATGAAGAATTTCGACTTTCCGCTCCACACAGGAACGTTGCCAATCACTAAGGCTAGCCGTATACCCACCGGTATACTCTGGTAACGCCTCAACCCACCCATTTAGTTGAAAACAAGTCGAAACACTACGTTAAGGAAACACATAAAGACACTCGCCCATATCCGTGGGCACAGCTGTTCGAACAGGTTATACTTCAGCTGAAAGCGCACACTTTACCCTTGCGACACGAACTTACTCCACTACCCATGACGTAGGGGAGGTTCAGCACAAAGACTTTCCAAAGCAAATCTAGGATACTCCACTGCCACCTAGATAGATTCACGGTCAAGAATCTGGAAGCCTCGCTTCCTTCGTCTCCCCTGGACATCCCGCGGGTGCTCCATCTCTAACTCCTCAACTCATCCTCTGGCCATAAACTTATTCTCGTGCCCGTTAGGGACTTTACATGTGAAACCTCGAGCTACCCTGGCGATTCCATATCTATCGGCAGTCGGACCATCCTAAACCCGCTAAGTACTAGCCCAGGGGCAAAGCCATAATACCCGCAAGGTTGCACGAAGGTTGTGCTCATGTTTTCCCAAGGAAACGGTCCTTAATAACTTTATAATTAAGTCAATCACATTTCACACAACACATTTGCAAATCACATCTTCACCCAATCTACCTCTAGTCGTCATGTTTTGAGTATGAGTATGTGTATGTATAGTGCACCCATTTTTTAAGGGATGAGCTAAAAAACAATAAATGAATAAAGTAAATACAAGGAATTTAAATGTAAAACCTAAGCGATAAGGATAAACAGGGCATTCAATAACAAGGAGGCTAATTTGTAAGTTTTTGGGTTTAATTGTCATAATTGCTCAAGCAATCGACTATTAGCGTACGTGAGTGCACATCCTAATCATGCATATATAAGTTTTTAAAACATCACAATCAATACAATAGGTTCAAGAATGATCAAAGAAAAACTTGCCTTATATCGGATCATATTCGGGATCTTCAGTCGAGGCGAAATTGAAGGTCCTTGGCGTCGGCAACTAAGCGGCAAACATACATGTAATAAATAAAATAATTAAGAAAAATACTAAAATTTATTTAAATAGTGCCAGGGATTTTTAGAAAAATTTAGGTTCTGGTACGTAGTCAATCGGAGCTAAAATGAAATTCCTAAGATTTTCTAAAGATTTAAATGTTTTCTGAAAACAGAAAGGAATATTATTTAAATGGGCCAGGTTATGAAAGTATTTCAAAAATATTAAATGGTACTATTCAAACTAGGCCGGCTGAGCCGGCCCATTCGGCTAGGTGGAACACACTGTGCGCGAGGGGCAGGAATGTGCGGCGCTGCAGCCACGCGTCGTCTGGTGGTTGGCTGGGCGGCCGCATTGGCCGATAGTGGGCCCGGCTTGGCAGTGCTTCTACGCGTGCTGGCGTGATGCGCGTGCATGCGACGCAGGAGGCCAGGAGCCGATGCGCTGGCGCGTGGGCCCAGCATGGCGGTGGCTAGTGCGCCCACGTGCCACGCGGCACAGGCACACGCGCTGGCTATGGGTGGCCCGGCGCACGGCTGTGCGGGTTGCAGCGCAGGGCGCAGACTGGCGCAAACGACAGCTGGCGGGCCCGGACGTCAGAGACACAGTGAGATCAGGTGCGCACAGGCACGCTGACCGGTGGGACCCACGCGTCGGTGTTGGTGAAGTTTTTGGTCACACGCGTGGCCTGAGAGATCTGCTTAACTCTAGTTCAGGTCCTAAATTTGCGGTTCGTGGCGTGCCAATCAGTTTGATCCTGTAACTAATAAGATAGACAAGAAAAACGTAAGTAGTAACGCCTATCGACTATTCGAGCCGATGGTTTTAACGCGTATCGGATGACTATAAATAAAATATAATAAGAACATGATGAAGGCCAATCAACGCAGCATATTAGATGTACGATGTATAAAAAATGTATTTATTATGAAACCTATCGGAACATCGGCATCGGCCTGAACCAACTAATCTGTGAAAGCAATTGAAAGTAATACTAGAGCTAATATCGGGATATAAAAGTAAGATAATGCTAGGCCGATGTGTATCGTCTGATTCCAATACCCGATACAACAATGAGATTAAAACGCAAAGAGATAACCTATCGGCTTATACTCTGATAGAATCTGGCCTCAACATGCCCGATCTGTATTCGCATTATCACTCACTATAACCGCAAGATTGGACCGAACCAAGACAGTCGCTAAATCACAGCAAACCATAATGCTAAACATATCGGAGCACACTTTATCTAGATGAACGATACGTGACATGAATCAAATACATAAACTAAGATATCAAACCTAACTGATGAAGCCTTAGATTAATATATTTGATCTAAACCACGCACCTGATACAGCATGAATGATACATAGACTAAGATATCGGACCTAAACGATGAAGCCTTAGATCTACTAATCAATACATGTTTGGCGGAACTTACCTCTCGTCGGAGATCGAAACGATGCAGCCCCGCGAGAGAGCAATAACTCGCCGGTGGCAAGTTTGGCGATGCGCCGAGAGTTATTTGTTGATATGTTTTGATGATGATAAACTAAGCCTAAACGTTACATATTTATAGTCCGGAGACTTGCTGTCCTATATGGATACGACTGCAACTGATTCCATCTTTATCTCCGCAACAAAATCTATCTTCTCTTTTATTGGCTTCTTCGTATCTTTATCCGATCACACGTGCGTATTGCGGTTGGGCTTCATTAACCGTGCTTTGACCGGACTCCTTGACTTCCATTGACTGTGCTGAAATTGTGTTGGGCTTGGGCCTTACCAAATTTTACCGTAAACATTCGGTGAGGCAGAACAGAGCAAGGGGGCTCCGGCTGGAGGAAGAAGAAGACACGAACGAATAGGATTTCTCTGGCTTGGATCTCCTCTGATTCAACTTCGATTGGCATGAAACTTTAACAGAGGGTTCTAGAGGTTAAGATGAACACATCCTACAGATGAATCGACGAGAGAGTACACGGTTTCTCCAAAAATCAAAAGGGGCAGAAACATCGATGGCCGGTGTGAACAACGATGGAGAGGCTCTGGCGATGAACGGATATGTTTTTCACGGGATTAGACATACTATAAACACTAGAAAACCATCTGATCTAACTCTAGGGACCCGTGGTGGCCTAGCGATGAGCGAGTACTTCGGTCTCGGAGTACACTCGTCGCCGGCGAACTCCGGTGGACAACACGGCTAGAAAGGGCATGGAACATGGAGAGTACAACCTAGAGATGCTGTAAATACAAGGAATCGAATCAAGGTTATACCTTTCGTGGTTCGGGTGGAACGAGTGGGTGGCGGCGACGAAGTGATCTCCAGCGGAGGACTACGGAAACGGAGGCCGGTGGTTCACCGGGACACGGTCAGGACACACGCGCATGGATAGACAAAAGAAAATGGAGAAGAACGGAAGTTTACCGATGGCGGTGGAGAGCTTCGCTTCCCCGGCGGCGCTAGGATTTGGTGGATGCGGCCGGGTGCAAGACAATGGGGAGGTCGACTGAGCTTTATAGAGGGTGGCGGAAGCTTCGGGAAGGTGGGGGGTGTTCTAGCCGGAGTTCTTGGCGTGACGTGGCGATAGGATGACGTCGAGAGGGGGTCAGTGGCCGGCGGAACAGTCTTGATCGGTCTGGCAGGACACGAGGGCCTGCGGGGTCACGGTTCCGGCATGAAGCCTTGGCATGACGCGGCGCTGGCGGTCCTGTCATTTGGCGCGGCAAATCCAACGAAAAAGCGACGGATGGCAGGGCGGTGTGATCCCGTGCGGGCGTACCGGCGCGGAAAGGGGCGGACGGTGCAGCATGCTGGCACGGCGCGGCACGGACGCGTGGCGCAGGCGACACGGCACAAGCGTCGGGCAGATGTGTAGCTCACGGCGACGCATCCGGTGCGGACGGCGGGGCGCTGCTGGCTGGGCGTGAGCGGCTGGTTGGCGCGTCCGGCGCGCTGGTGCGACGTGCTGGGCGCAGGCAACGTGGCCAGCCTGGCGCCCAGGCGCATCCGACGCCCTGCGGTGGCCCGTGCAGCAGTACATGCAGCAACGTACAGCCATGGCAGGGAGCAAAAGCACTGGAATGTTTGAATGGAATTAAAGGAGTGTTTGGACTAAGTTTGAATCGAAAATGAAAAGAAACAGCAGCTTTTTCTTCTTATCTAGTATTCACAGATGGAAAGAAGGTTCATTGTAGAGTATCTGAGATACATACGTATATACGCGTATACGCATATGTGCATATATGGTTTGATGGAAGGAATTTTGAATTGGCCATTTGACGACGAACACTTGGGGTTAAGGTAATCAAAATTTCAGACTTTGATTTAATTGATTGGATTAGGAAGGAATGTTTTGATTGGATGATGAATAGTGTTTTCGTATTTGGAATAGTATTTTAAAATTGTGTTGGAAATTGATTCGGTGGGGAAAGAAATTTTTTAACTTGAAACGTCATTTTGTCGGATTGTGAATAGTAGTTTCATGGAATATTTCGGATTGAAAAATTCAGGAACCAAGGATTGAATTGGATGATGAATAGTGAATGAAACTCTGATGTTTTGATATATATTCATATTTGGGTTGACAAGAGGAGAAGATTGAATTGGTCGTTTCGGACGATGAATGGTGTTTTTGATATCTAGTTCCGAAGTGAACTCATGATTGGGAAATAGGAATTCTAGTTCCAGGTATGGTTTGAACTTGAATTACTCGAGAGCTAAGGTTTTAATTGAGAAGTTGTATTTGGGAGGATAGAACGTTTAAGGTGAGGAATAGTATTTTCGTATTTGTAACAGTAATTACTCTTTGTTTCGAAGAAAATTTATTTTGGCACCAAAACTTGAAGCAAAAATTCGGAGTTTTCAAACTTGATATTAGTTGCAAATATGTTTTAGAATGAATACGGAAAAGTGGATTTTACAGAAGCAGACCTTGGATCGTCGGGGCGGTTCAAGAGCTGCTGCTCGGACGCCGGCCTAGGCATTCCGGCTCCCGAAGGGTGCTTGAACAACTAACTGCTTCCGCGACGCGGCCCTCGGCATGGGAGAGGAGCAGCAGAACAGAGTAGACCGCGTGCGTCGTGGGAGAGCAGATGCACTGCCTCACCTCTTCCACTGTCTTGTTGGTCGGCGTGCCGCCGCCGCTGCCGCCGTTGTAAGCCATACATTCCGAGGCAGACCTAACTTAACTGGAAGAGTGGAAGATTTCACCGTATCAACCGGGTATTTTAAGCCCAGATTTTGATCTGGAGGAGAATCCCCGGGGGCTCGTTACGATTTCGAATTTCCTATTGTGATTCACAAATTCTCAACAGATCCGTTGAAAAAAACGCCACTAACTGGTGGAAAAGAGCAAAATTTATAGCATTTCCAAAATCCAATTCGAATCTGTAGCGAGAGCGTTGTTACAAAGTTACAGATTACAACTTACAAGTGGTGTGAATAAATTCGGGAGATTTTTATTATACAGGAAGAGGCGTGGTGGTGACGCCCAGCAAATTCCAATCGAACTGGAAGATTGCGTGGTGTTCTGATCAACACCAAACTAAACGAGCAAACCACGAGCTCGAGAGCTCGATCGGTGGATCGATCAAAGCATGGGCAACATCATCTGGAGCAGGGGAGCCTGCCGGGACCGGCGCTGCCGCGACTTGAACTTCCTGATCGCCGCCTTGAGCACGCGTCTCCACCCTTCCTCCTGAAGAGTCCAACCAGTAGAAGCCTCGTTAATGGCTAGGAAGATTTCATGAAGCGTAAGCATGGGGGAATCTATATGCGGAAAGCTACCTTGGCGGGAAGAGGCGACGGCGGCGGCGAGAAGTCCAGCTTCGCCCGGCCCGTGTCGTGGAGGTTGAGGGAGGAGCCGTCCCGCCGCGGACGCATCCGCCGGCGCCGCGACCTCGACCTCCCGCCACTGGCGGTGTCCTTGAGCCTGCCGCCAGCCCTCGCCCTGCGCTTCGGGTTGGCGACGAGGAAGTCCGTGGATCCCTCGGCCCCGCCGCCGGACTCCGGCGATGCGCGGGGGACCTTGTTCAGCGGGGACCAGATGCCGCTCTGGGAGTAGTCGAAGTCGAAGGCGGACGAGTCGGGGAACAAGCCGAGCAGGCCCCGCGACATGGACGGCTCCAGGTACTCCACCGTCACCACGCGCTCCACCACCACCACCCGCGGCTCCACCTCCCCTGCGGGGGCGGTGACGATGCCGCCGTCCTCCCCGAGGTTCGTCTCAGCCGCGCTGTTCATCGCCGCTTCGAATCTTACTAGCTGGTCTCGTCGTGGGAGCTAGGAGTGGCGGAAGCAGAGCAAGAGATGGAGCGTAGCAGCTAGAGTGAGGGAGCGGACAGCGGAGGGAAGAAGTGGGAAATGCAAGGGAGGGAGTTCGCGGCTAAAGTAGTAGCCGTTGGGGGCGGCCTGTCCGGCACTTGACCGTTGGGATCTGAGGGTGTTTGGTCACTGACAAATGGACTCGTGGTCCATGCCCATCAGCAGAGTTTACGCCCGTTTCTACGGATTATTATGAGCCCGTTTCCCAAAATATATGGTATGTTTTTTCCGGTAGCTATTTTTAAAATCTAAAACTAAAATAAATAATTTAAATTATAGACATATATTATAAGAATAAATAGCTACAGAATCTAAAAATAAACTAGAATTCAGAAGATTAGAAACATCAGTTTATTCAGATTCTTATCAGCTAGATAATTAGACAATTCATCTACTCAGACCAGCCAGTCAGATACTCTGACTAACTAGTTATTAAGAATCTTCCGCTGAAACAAACGTATCCTAAATATTATGTTTGTTAAAAGATATATATAAATATATATTTATTAGAATATTTTTTAAAACTTACAATAATTAATTAATCATATGCTAATTACCTGGCTAAGCTATCAGCCGAAACCGCGGTTTGCACCGGTTTGGACCGCGGACTTGGCCATCAATATCTTGTGTTCTGTGAGTACTTTTCAGATTTACTTGGCCCAACAGTCACATGTTTTTTTTAAAAAAAAAAAGTCACATGGAAGTACGGAACACGAGTGGTTAGCCGCACTTGTCCACTGCTGCCAGATCCATCTAATCTGTGGTGGTCCTGTTCAATTAGAAATGCGCTCTAGAATCCAGATGAAATCTACTTAACATTGGGGAAAATGGCCACTTCGCTGCAAACTTCTGCATAATCTCGGCTCTTTTTATCTATTGGTATGTGTTTAGTTCGCTGCTATCTGACAATCTCCGTTTTTAAAATAGAAGACGTCGTGTCGTGAAATAATCATTAATTGATAAAAAAAATA
>KE371725.1:591145-603373 GCA_000418225.1 Zizania latifolia | reverse complement strand
GGATTATATTTTTATTTAGTTATATCTTAATATATATAGAAAAACTAGAATAGAAATATGTGACCGTGTCGATGTCCCAAACATAATCCTCAGAGTAGGTAAATACTTTGCTGGGATTCGTTGTCTTGTTAAAAGAAAGAGAAAAATTGAGGATATAGCTCTTTCCAGTGAGTAATTGATTGTTTACCCTTTTTTGTCCTTTTCTTTGATTAAAATTTCTCGTCTAATTCTTGACTTTTGATAAAACAATTAACATTGTCTAATATTTTAAGTATTTTTCATAACTGATTGGCATCCCTTGGGCACTCAACAGGAAAAAAGAGACATGAGCAGAGCACCCCTTTTGTCCCGTTTAGATGGGCCGAAATTACGGCCCATATACGTGTACATCCAAGCCCATGCGCAGCACTCGCCTTCTTGTGAATTTTTTTAATAATATATTTTTTATTCAAATTTTTAAATCTCGTACGTGGATTTCAGAAATTACAAAAATAGCCTTCTGTCGGACTATGGTCTGCCGACAGAAGGTTTTTGGGCATCTGTCGGCAGACCATCTGCCGATCTACCCTAGATCGGCAGATGGTCTCCCGACAGATGTCGGCCAACTGCCACGCTGGCAATTGTCAGCTGATTTACCCTTTGTCGACAAACCATCTACCGATCTAGAGTAGATCAGCAAATGGTCTGCTGATAGAGCACTATTCATCTATCGGCAGGCCATCTACCGACATAACCAGAAAATTCCCCAGTTTGACGAACATACTTCTCTGACCGGCCAGAGTAAGTGCAGCCCATTGATACTCCTTTTCTCCCTTTCTCATTCTCTATTTTGAAATGAGATTTAGTTTTAATGAGATTGCAATATCTATTTCATAGGGAATCATACATCTAAAAATAAGCTCGTAAAATGTATCTATTGGAGTGTAAGTACAGGATATTCAAATGATGAGTAGATAGTGCAGAGTAGGCAGATAAAGAGGCTCTAATGTACATAACATAATATCTGAAGCTGTTCGAAAGCAATCCAACAGAAACTAGACGCAATAACTAGTTCAACAGATTACAAATGACATACTCTTAGTATGGATATCAGGTCCTACTGATTTCTCCATTGTCTCTCATCCCTAGAGCATCTGGCTTATTTTCTTTCCTCTCTGTACCTGAGCTCTTGCTGCCTAAAGTATGCCATCTGTTGCCTATCCTCTCTATGTCATCTTGCACTCCTTGCTCGCTCATCAGCTTTCCTCCTCCTCGTTTCGTACTCGGAGTGACTTTCCGCTTCTGTGATCCAACCATCCTCGTACGTAGGTGATGCTACATCTATCCACCGACGAAATGCTTATCTCCTTATATTTTGCTATCGTAACGGACAGGAAGATAAGTGTTATAGTAGAAAATTAGTCGAAAATAAACCGTGATTTAGTTATGATCCCTTACCACGAAGTGGTCATATAGGTTAGGGCATACGAATTCTCTCCTTCCCCTTGATTCCCCTCCGAGCGAGGTCCATAGCATGCAACAACTGCTACAGGCGCACGTAGGTCGTTGCTCCCACTCGGGGATTCCTAGAGGATTTATCATCTAACTTAAACTAGCATGCTCCACCTTTAGCCGATGTTATTTCTTCCTCCGTGTGTACTTCTCCGTAGTCTTGGCTTATCGTATAGGTCCTCTAGCGGATTGTTGCCTTGAATCGTCGATCCATTTGGTGAAAACCACACTTTCTTGGATTATCCTACAAGACCAAATAACTATAGTTACTTATACCAAAGTTAGTAAACAATGGATGAATAAACTAATTTAATGTTCTCGTGCTCACCACGAAGTCGTCCTCGATGTTAGGACATATGAAGTATCTTCTGCCAGCAGCTCGTCCTGACGTTGCGGTCATTACCTGGCAGTGGTCTCTACAGTGACATTTAGGGCATTGAAGCCACGACGGCACTCCGATCAGATTGATTCTCCAATCATCTTCCTCGGATTAGGCACGACACTCGTACTCCTCCTTCCTTGTAGCGTACTGTGCGTTTGTTTCGCTAGGAGAGAACCAACGTCCATCAAAGATCGGGTTCTCAGTATCCACCCACTCAACGAAACCACACCTCCTTCTGTCCTATTTTATTCGGACGTTCGGGTACCACAACTCCTCCTTAACATTGGGGCAAAGAAAGTACCGCCTTCCACGAATGTCATGTCGTTTTGCTGTCTCTAGTTGGCATCGATCCTCGCAATGGCACAAAGGCCGATTGAAAATATGATACAGCCACCGCTTAACACTCTCGATGCTACACTCCACCACCCAACTTAAACTATTTTCAGTACATTTAAAACTACTAAAGTCAGCACCATCATGCCCAATAAGTACTTGTCCATCTCCATAGTAAATCCTAAATGATGTTTTATCCGATATACCTGTAAACATTAAGTTTACACCAATAAAGCTAAATTAAGCAGCAAACAATATCACAAACATAACTATGTGTTTAGCGCGACAGTACGATTCTACTTATTTAGCAATAGGCGAATTAACTAACCAGAAATACAGTTAACTGTATATATTATATAGAAACAACGCAAAATATGAAATAACATAGCATGTAACAAAAATAGAATACAAATAAAATATTACATAAATTTACATCATTAAATTACTACGTGCACAAAGGCTATATCTGAAGTACCAAAAAACATTCTATACCAATGTGTACAACAAATATAAATTACGTTCAAAGCATCGCTACATTAAGTCTGAATTACGAAAAACATCTAACAGAGTAAGATATGTTGAAATACCTAGAACAACAGTGGATACAATCACGGTCGGGTCTTACGTCAGCAGGCTAGCACGTGCAAGAAAGCTACACAGAATAAGGTATATTAAAGTACCCCTTAATTATCTCTAAACTATGTTTAAAATACCCCTTAAGTATCTCTAAAGTATGTTTAAAGTACCTCTAAATTATCTCTAAAGTATCCCTAAATTAGCTCTAAAGTATGTTTAAAATACCTATAAATTATCTCTAAAGTACCCCTAAATTATCTCAAAACTATGTTTAAAGTATCTCTAAATTATCTCTAAAGTAACCCTAAATTATCTCTAAAGTATGTTTGAAGTACCTCTAAAGTACCCATTAATTATCTCTAAACTATATTTAAATTATCTCTAAATTGTCTTTAAAGTACCCCTAAATTATGTCTAATGTATGTTTAAAGTATCCCTAAATTATGTCTAAAGTACTCCTAAGTTATCTCTAAACTATGTTTAAATTACTCTAAAAGTATCACCAAAATACTCTTTTTTAAAGCAATCACACACGAGACAGTGTGGATGTATATATTGATATAGAAGGAGAAAATACAAGAGTACTACCCTGGGAGGCAGTAGTCAGGAAAAACAAAAAAACACCCGGGCAAACAACACCCTGCCGCCCACAAACTAAGCCAGCATCTCGCCACTGGCATCACTTCTACAAGTTGGCAACAACAGCAGACGCAGATCGCACGCATCAAAGACGAGTACCATCATGCCGAAGGAGCACCCCACGACCGAGAAGAAAGAAGGCCAAAGAAGGGGAGGAGCTCCAAAGGAAGGGAGGGGAGGAAAACGGAAAGAAATGATCAACGACTGCCGAGATGCCACCATAGGAACCACATCGGAGAGGAGCTGGCCACCGCCAGTTCCGACCACCCTCGGATCCCGTACAGCCGCCGCCGCAAGACAGATCCCAGCCCCTAAACCACTGCCAAGGGTTACCGCACGTCGCAACCGGCCGTCGCAAGCCACCACTAGCCAACAAGAGCAACCTCCTTGACATCGCGCTGTCGCGCTCCGTCTCTTGGCCTCCACAGTGCCGCACTCAGATCTAAACCACCGCACGCCACCTCATGGCCACCGCTCAGCAACATGTCGCCTAATAGAAGAACCCACATCGCGACTGTCCCAGCCATCGCTGGACGCCGCCACGCATTGATGAGTTGTATGTAGAGAAGTCATGAAAAATAGCTTCACAATTGAAACAAATTTGGAGAAAAGCTCCAATTAGTCCAAAATAGGCTCAAAAGTGTAAAATATTGAATTACTTTTTAATTTGAGTCTGGGACCACCGTTCTATAAAGAGGGATACGTTGAAAGTTGTTCCGAAGCGTTGTGCTCAAAGAAAAATCTTTTTAAAAGCTTTCTGAATTGATTCAAACTCATTTCAGAATTTTTCAATTGGCCCGGAACTTCCGGTTAAGCCCAAAACTTCCGAAATAAACCTTCTTTGTCGGTTTTATTGTTGGCCCAGAACTTTCGGTTAAGCATGGAACTTTCGATACGAACCTTTTGCATCGGTTTTATTCTTGGCCCGAAACTTCTGAGATGAACCTTCTGTATCGGTTTTATTTTTAGCCCGGAACTTCCAATTCAGCCCAGAACTTCCAACATGAATCTTCTGTATCGGTTTTATTTTTGGCCCAAAACTTTTGGTTAACCCCGAAACTTCCGAAATGAACCTTCTATATTGAGTTTATATTTGGCCCGGAACTTCCGGCTGAAGCCCGGAACTTCCAAAATTGATGTTCTGTTTGAATTTATTTTTTATCCCGAAACTTCCGGCTAGTCCCGGAACTTCCAAGTGAACAGTCATAAAATATCTTTAAACGGTCATTTTTTATGTGCGGGGTATAAATACCCCAACCCCATTTCGAATAGCTCTCTCTCTCACCTGAAGAACTCCAAGAACCCTAGAGCTAAAAACCCTAAACTCTCTTTCTCTTTCAAAGCTAGATCTAGAGCAAATCTTTCAGATTTGGTTTGAGAGTGCAAAACAAATCTTCTAGCAAACTCTTTGCTCCGTCTTTTGAGAAGATTTTGGGTGGTTGAGTTAGTTGGTTTTATTGATAAATCTTGAGCACAAAGATTTGAGCCTATAAACCTTTCAACGGATTTGTTACTCTTGGAGGTGCTACCTCCTAGACGGCTAGACGTCAAATCCGTGAGCACCCAAGGAGATTGTGGTGTTCCTAGAGAAGTATGTACAAGCTCTACTTTGGCTTCGGTAAGGTAACTAGTGAAAATCCAAGCTTAATTTCGGTTAAGGCTTGGTGAGGAAAGGGTTGAAAGAGACCCGGCCTTTTGGGGCCCCTCAACGGAGACGTAGGATCGATGGATCCGAACTCCGGGAAATATCCATTGTGTTCATTGTGTTCTTTATGTTCTTGCTTGCTCATATTTTTATATTGCTCGATCTACTTGCTAGTTAAGTTGTAGAACATATTCCTGTGTAAAAGTTATAGCTAACAACCTTGCTCACACTTGTAATCATTTACTTTGTTAGCTAGATTAAATTTTATATCTGTTTGATTTCTGGTCTGCCCGGAACTTCCGGATCAAGCCTGGAACTTTTGGACCTAGAACTTCTGGCAATCTCCGGTGTCCCGGAACTTCCGGTTACAGTCTGAACTTCCGGAACACCAGAAGTTCCGCAAACATCCGGTGACCCGAAACTTCCGGTCCTGGATTTTTTCGAACTAATCTTTTTCCGTAAGAAAATTTTCAAATTGCCTATTCACCCCCTCTAGGCAACTTTCAATTGGTATCAGTGCCCAACTCTTCTCAAAGGCCTAACCGTTTGAAGAGAAACGATGTCGGGCAAATCTCCACATAGGAATACAGGCGGATCCGGATCGAGGACACTCTCGATAGCTTCCACAAGAATAGCGAAAATACTTTAAGAGCAAGATATCCTTTTGATTATGCTAAGCTCAATTCCGATAATAATTATATCTCCGTGTCAATCGATCGTGCACCTTAATTTGATGGTACACACTATACGGCATGGAGACATAAAATAAAATTGTATCTTATTTTCATGCATCCAAGTATATGAAAAATCATATGCACAGGTCTAGATACGAAAGAGACCCTTTCGAAAGCCAAGAACAAGACTACCAAAGAAGAGTAAGCCATCCATCGTAATGCTCAACGGCTAGTATCATACTTGTCGCTTTGAGCCCCGAAGAGTTTAACAAAGTTGATGGTATTGAAGAAGCCAAAGAAATATGAGAAACTTTACAAGTTGCCCATGAAGATACATCAACCGTGAGGGAGTCTAAGATAGAGCTTCTCGAAGGAAAGCTCAGAAGATTTGTCATGGAAGACGACGAGACTCCCCAAGAAATGTATGACCGCCTCATGGTCTTGGTCAATAAGATAAAGGGACTTGATTATGTGGTGGTCAAACGATTGCTCCATGCAATAGCGCCAAGGAACTCCACCTTGGTCACCTTGATTTGGGAGCACAAGGACTTCAAGAAGATCACTTGGAGTAATGTGCTAGAAAGAATCATAGCACATGAGCTTATGGAGGAAGAAGCTAAAGAAGTCAAAGACCTTGCCAAACTCTATAGTAACAAGGGCAAGGATGTGGCACTAAAGGCCAAGAAGAAGGAAGAATCAAGTGACGAGAGTGATGATGAAGAACTTGTTCTATTCGTCATGAAATTTAAGAAATTCATGAGAAATGGCGGATTCGATAAGTACAAGAAAAGACATGATAAGTCCAAGAAGAGATAATCCAAGAAGGGTTGCTATAAGTGTGGCGATCTTGGCCACTTCATAGCCGACTGCCCCAAGAAGAAGAATGATGAAGATTGCAAAGAAAGTCACAAGTACAAGAAGGGGAAGAGGAGTGGCCATGCTCATATTGGTGAAGAATTGGATTCTAATTCCGAGTCCGAGTCAAAATCGGAGTCCGATTCTTGCAAGAAAGAAGTTGCCACTATCGCCATCATCAACCAAACACCTCCAAGACCTTCACTCTTTGGAGAGTTAAGCGACGACGATGACATCGTCTCCCCCAAGTGCTTCATGGCTAAGAACAAGAAGGTACTACCTAAAGCTCTAGATAAAGATGATGCTAGTGATGCTAGTGATGATAAATCTAGAGCTAATGAAGTAATGCTTAAAACCATAAGTAAACAAGCTAGAATCAAATTTAAACAACTTATAGAAACAATAGAGTCACAAGAAGCAACTCTTGAAAAATTAGAAGCTTTGCTTGTTCTTGAAAAAGAAAAGAATGTTTATCTTGAGCGGCTTCTTGCTAAGGAAAAGAAGACTTAGAGGAAACCCTCAAAACTCTCAATAGCGAGCATATGATTCTAGATGAATCTAATAAGAGTCTTGAAGAGAGGATTGAGTCTCTAATGTCCCAAACCAACTCTACTCCTTCTATTGCTTCCACAAGTAATGGTTGTTCAAAATGCTATAACATTGATATCATTGCTTATAAGACTAACATGAAGAAAATATAGGTCCTTAGAAAATAAAATAAGAGGCTTGGCACCTTGGTAAGTTTTGGGTGCATGAAAATCTATAAGTCAAAGGACACTCTATACAAGACCCTCAATGCCCAAAGCAATGTCGAGAAGCGTGGGCTTGGCTATCAACCAAATAAGACCAAGCTCACTCCTAGAAGAAAGAACAAGGGTAAAGAGTTAATTAAGTTTATGAGGAAAGGCCAAGCTCCAAAGAAGATGAAGAACAAGCCTTATGCCTCACAAACCACTTTCTATGCCTCATAATTGATTATGAGGAACCACCATGGTAAAGTGGTTACTCAATTTATAGGCAATAAAAATGAAAAACTATTAAAAAATATATGAATTCCTAAAGTACTTGTGACTAACGTTGAAAGACCCAAGAAAGTTTGGGTACATAAAACAAAGAACTAATTCTCTTATAGGAATATTCCTCCGGTGGATCAAGCTGGGTGATGAATATTGGATGCACCCACCATATGACCAGAGAGAAAAGAATGTTCATATCCTTTGAACCAAACCACCGTGGTAAAGTGGTTGCTCAATTTATAGGCAATAAAAATGAAAAACTATTAAGATATATATGGATTCCTAAAGTGCTTATGACTAACGTTGAAAGACCCAAGAAAGTTTGGGTACATAAAACAAAGAACTAATTCTCTTATAGGAATATTCCTTCGGTGGATCAAGTTGGGTGATGAATAGTGGATGCACCCACCATATGACCGGAGAGAAAAGAATGTTCATATCCTTTGAACCAAACCAAAATCAATATGAGTCCATTTTGTTTAGTGACAATGGAAAAGGAGAGACAATAGGTATAGGTAAAATTGCTATCACAAACAATTTCTTAATTTCAAATGTTATTTTAGTTAAGTCTTTAAGTTATAATTTACTTTCAATTTCGCAATTGTGTGAGATGGTGTATAATTGTGTATTTTCTAATGAGGGTGTAACCGTTTTGAGAAGAAGCGACAATTCCATGGCTTTCACGGGTAGGTTAAAGGAAAAACTCCATCTAGTTGACTTTAAATTAGATAAGGTTGAACCTAAAACTTGCCTTATAGCTAAGTCTAGCATAGATTGGTTATGACATCGCCGACTAGCTCATGTTTATATGAGGAACTTGTCAAAACTTCTCAAAAGGGATCACATCCTATGACTAACAAATATCTTATTTGAGATAGATAAGTTGTGTAGCGCGTGTCAAGCCGGAAAGCAAGTTGGAACGTCACACACCACAAAGAACATCATGACAATGAGAAGGCAACTCGAGCTCCTACACATGGATTTATTTGGACCCATGGCCTACTTAAGCATCGACGATAACAAATACGGTTTTCTAATTGTCGATGATTATTCTCGTTTCACTTAGGTATTCTTTTTGCATGACAAAAGTGAAACACAAGGAATATTCAAAAGTTTTGCAAGAAGAGTCCAAAATGAATATGAAGTCAAGATCAAGAAAGTAAGAAGTGAATTCAAAAACACTCAAATTAAATACTTTCTTGATGGAGAAGGCATCAAGCACGAGTTCTTCGCTCCATATGATCCACCTCAAAATTAAGTGGTAGAACGGAAGAATCGGACCTTGGTGGAGGCGGCAAGAACAATACTTGATGAATATAAGGCTTCGGACATCTTTTGGGCCAAAGCAATCAACACCGCATGCCATGCCATAAACCGTCTCTACCTCCACAAGATCCTCAAGAAGACGGCATACGAACTCCTAACCAGTAACAAACCTAACGTTTCATGCTTTAAAGTTTTTGGGAGTAAATGTTTTATCTTGTGTAAGCGACCAAAAAGTTCTAAGTTTGCCTCTAAGGTAGATGAGGAGTTCTTAGTCGATTACGAGTCAAATGCGCATGCCTACCGTGTATTCAACAAAACTTCGGGTATTGTTGAAGTCTATAGGGATGTGACATTTGATGATACTAATGGCTCTCAAGTAGAGCAAGTTGATCCAAGTGTTGTAGGCGAAGAAGAATCTTCATGTGAAGCTATCAAGAATATGCAAATTGGAGACATAAGACTAAGAGAACAAGCGCCTACAGATCAACAAGAACCTCAAGTTAAAGAAAGTCAAAACCAAGAGACTCAAGAGCAAAGGGTGTTGGATAAAGATCAAGAAATCTATGAAGAGGTTGTTCAACAACCCGCACAACACCCGAGAGTCCACCAAAGCATTCAAAGAGATCATCCAGTGGACAACATCCTTGGAGATATACAAAGAGGGGTAACAACTCGTTCACGTATTGTAAATTTTTGTGAATGTTACTCTTTCGTGTCTTCTTTAGAACATCTAAGGATAGAAGAAGCTCTTGAGGACACGGATTGGGTGATGGCCATACAAGAAGAGCTCAATAATTTCAAGAGAAACGAAGTATGGAAGTTGGTAGAAAGACCAAAGCAAAACGTGATCGGCACCAAATGGGTCTTCCGCAACAAGCAAGATGAGCACGGCATGATCACAAGGAACAAAGTGAGGTTAGTTGCTCAGGGTTTGACGCAAATCGAAGGTTTGGATTTTGGTGAGACTTATGCTCCCGTTGCTAGGCTAGAATCAATTCGAATTTTATTAGCCTATGCAACTCACCATAATTTCAAGCTATATCAAATGGACGTGAAGCGCCTTCTTAAATGGACCAATTTTCGAATTGGTGTATGTGGAGCAACCACCCAGTTTCGAAGATCCCAAGTTCCCCAACCACGTATTCAAGCTCCAAAAGGTGCTCTATGGGCTTAAACAAGCACCTAGAGTATGGTATGAATGTCTTAGTGATTTTCTCTTAAAGAATGGCTCTGAAATAGGCAAAGCCGATCCTACTCTCTTCATCAAGTGCTTCAATAGTGATTTCTTTGTTGCTAAATATATGTCGATGACATTATATTTGGTTCTACTAATAAAGACTTTTGTGAAGAGTTTAGTAGGATTATGACTAAGAGGTTTGAGATGTCGATGTTGGGTGAGTTGAAGTTCTTTTTGGGATTCCAAATCAAGCAACTCAAGGAATGCTCCTTCATTTGTCAAACGAAGTACATCAAGGATATGCTAAAGAAGTTTGACTTGAAAAGTGTCAAGCCCATCAAGACCCCCATGCAAACCAATGGCCACCTTGACCTAAATCAAGAAGGAACCGATGTTGACCAAAACGTATACCACTCCATGATAGATTCCTTATTGTATTTATGTGCATCTAGGCCGGATATAATATTTAGTGTTTGCATGTGCGCAAGATTTCAAGCTGTACTAAAAGACATTCATTTAGTTACCGTTAAGAGAATCTTGAGATATTTGATTCACGCTCCAAACCTGGGACTTTGGTATCCGAAAGGCTTAACCTTTGATTTAATTGGCTTTTTGGACTCTGATTATGCCGGTTACAAAGTGGATAGGAAAAGCACTACCAGAACTTACCAATTTCTTGGAAGATCTCTTGTTTCATGATCTTCCAAAAAACAAAACTCAATTGCTTTATCCACCACCGAAGCCTAATATGTAGCAGCCGGTAGTTATTGTGCTCAACTCCTTTGGATGAAATAAACCTTGAAAGACTTTGGACACAACATATTCAAAATCCCATTATTATGTGACAATGAGAATGCAATCAAAATAGCCAACAACCCCATCTAACACTCAAAAACCAAACATATTGATATTCGTCATCATTTCTTGAGAGATCACGAGATCAAGGGAGATATTAGCCTAAGCCATGTGAGAACAAAAAACAACTCACCGATATATTTACCAAGCCTCTAGATGAGCAACGGTTTTGTGAGTTAAGAAATAAGCTAAATATCATTGATTCTCGAAACATGGTTTAATAAACTTGCATATTGAAGCGTCCATGTTGAAAATAGGAAGGTAAACCAATTGCCTTCATTCTTATGTATTGGGCCACATTTTAAATAAAACTGCAAAAACTCCACACTTATGCTTACGACGCATTGACATGATAATAATGCTATGAAATGATAAATCTATGCCATTAAGTTATTTTATGATGAATATATGATTATACATGTCTTGTCATGTTGTATTTATATTCATACATGTCTTAACATGTTTGTGGTGAAATATTATTGCTAAGTCAAAAGGTTCATGGCATTTGTCATCCTTGATTTTCAAGTTAGAATTGAGTTCTAGAGGGACCAGAAATTCCGGCTACACCCGAAAGTTTCGGACCTGGGTTCTGTTTTAAAGTTTCTGGTGCAATCGGAAGTTTCAGCTACAACCGGAGGTTTCGGTTCGCCTAGAATGTCCGGAAGTTCTGGTTAAACAGGAAGTTCCGGGCTAGACTTATATAAATAGCCCAGGCCGAACCCTTCTCTTCTCTTTTCTCTCATTTCCACTCGGTTCCCCCACCTCCAACGCTCGGTTCCTCCGGCCATTCTCCAAATCCGTCCGTGGGAATCACGTGTCCTCTTGAGGGGGAGCCAAGGACCCCTCCAGGAGCGCCGATCCATCATTTGTTTCGTCGATTTTCTCTCTCTTGAGGTATTTTCTTCGAAACCCTAATTTTGGCTTTTCTCTCTAGTTAGCTGTTAAAATTTATTTTTAACTAGCTAGAGATGCTCCTAGTGAACTTGTTTAGGTGTACCCTAGCTATATTTTTGAGATCAAAAGATTTTGATTTTGTGGAGCCCGGAAGTTCCAAGTCCATTCGGAAGTTTCGGGTCCCGTAAGTTCCGGCTACAATCGAAGGTTCCGAGTTAGGCTGCATTCTGAAATGTCGTTCCTAATTTAATCCTTTCTTCGCAGCAGCTTCCATCATGATTGGTGATAGACGCAAGAAGACCCATCACGATTCTAGGAGGCTTGCAAGCGAACCGCCGTGAGAGATCCTCACCCTGAGGTCTGGCTACCTTCTAGCGAGACTCAGTCCACAGCTTACCAAAGTGTGGGCGCGGGTGGATAAGGGA
>KE371725.1:575729-586778 GCA_000418225.1 Zizania latifolia | reverse complement strand
AGGCCACCCGGACGCAGCACACCACTCACCGGACGCCACCCGTGACAGAGGAACTCGAGCGCCGAAACTCCAGATCTGCACGCGTTGGGGTAGAAGGGGAAAAGCGAGAGGGAAAAGCCCCACCGCCGCCTTCCTCGCGGCCGCACGGGAGGCCCGGCGGCATGCTCCGACGGTGACGACTGAGGGTGGGGTTTCGCCCGAGCCACCGCCTGACGGGACGACGCGAGCGTCACCACTGCTCCTCTCGTCAAATACTCTTGAAGTACTATAAAACTACCCCTAAAATACTATTAAACTAGTCCTAAATTATCCCTAAAATACTACTAAACTACTCCTAATCTACCCCTAATCTACTACTAAACTACTCTAAACTACCTACCCTACTCCTACAACTACCTAAAGAAGAGAAGAGAGGGGAGGAGAGGGCATACCTGAAAGCTTGGGGGCGAATGGAGGCTGGGGCGCGCGGTGGCTGGAAGGGAGGCTTCGGCCCCCTTATATAGGCGTCTGTCGACAGATCATCTGTCGGTCTAGGACAGATCAACCTAGATCGGCAGATGGTCTGTCGACAGAAGCTTGCGCCCGCCGACTGAGGCCACGTGACCATATGTCAGCAGACCATCTGTCGATTTAAGCCGATCTACCCTAGATCGACAGACCATAGCTCGACAGAAGATTATTTTTGGAATTTCTGAAATCCGCATACCAGATTTAAAATTTTGAATAAAAAAGTATTATTAAAAAAAAATTCCATTCTTGCAAGGAGACCTTCCAGAAAATTTACAGTAAGCAAAATCATTGCTAAACAGTTTTTGAAATTTGTTCAAAATTTGGAGAAAACCAGCCAATTTACCAGATTTCGAGATAAGCTTGTTTTGCAGACTGAAATCCTGATGCATTCCATATGAATGGGCCGCTTCAAAATTTAGAGAAAACCAGCAAATTTCCTAGATTTTGAGATATCGTTAGAGCTTGTTTAACAGATCGGGATTTTAGCCCAGCCCATTCACAAATAGGCCAGATTCCGACTTGCAACCTCAGGAGAAAAAATATCCCACCCGAAATTGTAAACCTGCCTCCAAACTTCAAATCGCTTTGAACTGCGGTTGAGCTAGTCAGCTAGCTAGCCCATTGGGACCAAAAAGCAACTGCACTTTTCAGCCACCGGTCCCACCCTAGCTACAAGATGTTCAGGTTAGCATTGCCTAATTTATCCTTAATCACACGGTGTCAGTGTGGTCCTACACTCCTACTGTTTCCAAAACCAAGATTACACCGTAATTAATCATGATTGCAATCTTGAGAGAAAGTCCACGCACCCCTACACTACACACCAGTGGTCCAAACTTACATGGGGGATAACACTATAAAGCCTGTAGCGGCGAGGGAGATCGTGCACCACGCGCCGGGTCGCAGCATGTCAGAGTTCAGCCTCCACGCACAGGTGTGTGCGTGCCATGAAGCGTGTGTCCGTTTGACCGAGACTAATACAAACGCGTTCACGGTTCACGTTTCGTTTTATTTTGTTCTTGGGAGAGGAATCTTTCGGGGAATTTTGTCTCGAGAGGCTCCCGTATCCACGAGAGGAGAAAAAAAGAACCTTGGAGCAGCTGAAGACACAGGAATACGTCTGCAGGACTGCGACTAGTTAGCGTCGTCGGCTCACTGGAACTGTTGACTGGCAGGTCGGTTTGGATTTGATGCATTTCATTGGCCTGTATCCAAATGCACATATGAAATATAAAATTGCTAGCCTTCTCCTTACCCACTTAGGTTTGTTTGGTTCAATTCTCGAACACATTAGATTTTTTATGTGCAAATCAAAAATTATCTTCATCTTAAATTTTATAGATTCTTAACTCAAAGTTAAATGATAATTATTTACTATATCATCACCAGTAACATATCAATTTATTTCTTTTTTCTGTCTTATACTAAACAACTTTGTACCTTTTATATAACTCACAGTTCACTACAGTTTTTCATAGTTAATAGTTCACAACAATTCTTTTAGAATCTATAGCTCAATCGAAAATATCTATATAATTGCTAAATAATGGGAAGCAGGGAGTGCAAATGAGTGTTACGACCTGCAGTTAATGTTTGTATAAGTAGAGGCCACCTGCTGCTGCTTCAGTTCAGGTTTCAGCTAGCACCGATCCCTTCTTGCCCCCTACTCTCAGTCACACTGAGCCTGGATTGATGCAGTGCTACTGCTACACCCCCGAAGCTTTGTGCAGCTAGCTTAGCATCCCTCATCGATCAGGTTGCTGGTTGCCTTCGGCGATGCTACATTTTGCTGTCCTGATCGATGAGAAGAATCTGGCTAACAATCAGTGACAGACACACGGAGAATTAGCTCGTCGATCGATTAATGGCTTCTGCAGATAACTGGCTAGGTTTCTCGCTGTCCGGCCAAGGGAACCCGCAGCATCACCAGAACGGCTCGGTGCCGTCTGCTACCGCCGTCGACATCTCCGGCGGCTCAGGCGACTTCTATGGTCTGCCAACGGCGGGCACGCACCACCATCTCGGCATAGCCGGGATGCGGGAAGACGCGCCTTACGGCGCCATGGATGCGTTCAGCAGAGGCACCCACGAAACCCAAGGTGAGGATTAATTAGCCGATCAGATGAAGTGCATGCTCGTCTCTGGGATTTGATATATGGTGTGCTTGCAGATTGGGCGATGAGGGGTTTGGACTACAACGGCGGCGGCACCTCCGACCTCTCGATGCTCGTCGGCTCGAGCGGCGGGAGAAGGACGGTGGACGACGGCGGCGAGGTGCCGAAGCTGGAGAACTTCCTCGACGGCAGCTCCTTCTCCCACGTGCACGGCCAAGCCGCGGCCGGTGGATACCTGTACGCCGGAAGTGCAGTGGGCGGCGCTGGTGCTTACACCAACGGCGGAGGCGCCGGCACCATAGAGCTGTCCATGATCAAGACATGGCTCCGGAGCAACCAGTCGCAGCCGCCGCAGCATCCTGATCAGGAGATGAGCAGCACCGACGACGCGAGCGCGAGCAGCTACGCGTGCGCCGACGCGGTGGGGAGCTGCAACGGAGCCGCCACCGGCGCGGCGGGCTCGCAAGGACAGGGCCTGGCGCTCTCGATGGGCACGGGGTCACAGTCGCACCTGCCGGCGGCGGCGGCGGCGGCTGCTGGAGGAGCGGAGAGCTCGTCGTTGGAGAACAAGCGGGTGGATTCGCCAAGCGGCGCCGTGGACGCCGTCCCGAAGAAATCCATCGAAACCTTCGGGCAAAGGACGTCCATTTATCGAGGTGTAACAAGGTTAGAAACTTTCCTCGATAGAAATCGATATCAAAATCAAACAGATCTTATTCTCGTCGATTTTGTTCTTTGGCATCTTCCAGCTGCAGTGTTGCTCGATCATAAATTTCTCCTCTTCTTTTAGTGCACTGCTACCATTGATCTCAAGTCAAAACAACAATTTTTTGAGAGATTGCATGATCTAAACACCAAACTACTAGCTAGCTAGTATAGTCCACATCTACTTGATTAGTTTCCACAGATTTCTTCTTAAGAACATATACTGTTCTTTCTCTACTATTTTCAGATCTTCCAACTTAGTATGATCATGTTGTTAATCTGCCCTTGCAGGCATAGATGGACAGGCCGCTATGAAGCTCATCTTTGGGACAATAGCTGTAGGAGAGAAGGACAAAGTCGCAAGGGGAGACAGGGTACGTATCTCGATAGTTCATTAATTACTCCCTTATTATCTGTATTCTTTAAAAAAAATTAACTGATTACGAATTAACCATTCTGCCGTCTGCTCTGTGAGTTCTGAATTCCTGTTGACGCTTCAATGTTGATGGCCATTAATGCAGTTTACCTGGGTAAGAGCCAAGAACTTGTGCAAGTATTCACATAACATTATGCTAATGTCCTAGAACTTAATTACCTTCTTCATGAACATTTATTTGTCTAGGTGGTTATGACAAAGAAGAAAAGGCAGCTCGGGCTTATGATTTGGCAGCTCTAAAATACTGGGGCACAACCACAACAACAAATTTCCCAGTTCAGAGATTAATTCTATAATTCTGTTGAAAATACTGTAGTGTAGATTTATCTGTTTCCTTCTGTGGCTTGTTGATTAGCAGAATTCTGCAGATGAGTAACTATGAAAAGGAGGTAGAAGAGATGAAACATATGACCAGGCAGGAGTACATTGCACATCTCAGGAGGTATTAATTGCTTGATGCAGCATGCTGATTATATTATAACATCACACATGCAAGCTTTTGGAAGATTGCACTCCACGAAAAGCACCTCTCTGTTGCCTAATTAACAACTAATTATATGCATGATCATTCAACCACACAGGAATAGCAGTGGCTTTTCTCGTGGTGTATCCAAATACCGTGGTGTAACTAGGTAAATCTATCACTTACATGTCGTACAAGTCGGTGTAGTCCAATCTGATTATATACTATTAATTGTATATATAATATTGTTCTTGTCAAATTCTATATATGATTTACAGGCATCATCAGCATGGGAGATGGCAGGCAAGGATAGGGAGAGTTGCAGGCAACAAGGATATCTACCTAGGCACCTTCAGTAAGCCAATTAATCTCTGTTTATGTTCATTTTGCTAATTAAGATTCTGAAAGTACTTAGAGTAGTCCTAACCCTTCACATAGGATAATATGTTAGATATTTATTAGGCTGCCACATAGAAAAAAATCTAATGTAGCAAGAAAAATAAAGGAGAGAATAGAAAAAGGATGAAACCATGTCTAAAATAATACACCACGTCATCACAACATCTAAAACAGATATGGAAAGTAAATGTATAGGAGGCGGAGAGAGAAATGTATAAAAAATTTACTGTGGACCCACACTAAGAAATCAGAGTTGAGAGTATATTTCCTTCGGTTTCACAAAGGAAATCATTTTAGACTTATATCAAGAGTTGTTTAAAATAAGTCGTTTTATATTTTATTGTGTATTTTGAACGACTATACCCTTGATGTAGTACTACTTCCTTCTCGTTTCCCGTGCTATCTTTACTCCCGTATTGTATTTAATAGGGGCAAACAAAAAAAATACACACTAATTAATTGCTCCTTAGTATCTGAAATCATATCCAAAATGATTTACTTTTAGAAACAGGAGGAAGTAGTTTATAGAAGTGGTGTTTTAATAACATGACAAAATAAGATTCAATTTAAGAAACTGTGGGTTGTCACTGACTTTACTGGACTGGAGGTACTAATACACGGTACTGTGATTTCAAGAACCGAGTCACCAAGTCCTAATTATCTACACTAATTTAATTCTCGAAATCTCTGCCTCGTAGAACGGAGGGTGCATTATTATAGCCTGCCCAATTGGGATTAAAAATAAGGGAGTACACCATTAATTATGTCTGAAATGTTCCTTTCCAAGTTTGTGTCTGAGGAAACCGGGGCATGTGGTCAAGAGCCCGTTTAGAAAAAACCCTAGCTACTGCATCGAGACGTCACAGCTTGCACAAGTCACCACCTTGTATGCAGTGCAGTGGTACACATGCATGCGCGTCGGTGAGCTAACCCTAATAATCATGCGTGCGCGGCTCGTGCTGCAATGCAGGCACCGAGGAGGAGGCCGCCGAGGCCTACGACATCGCCGCCATCAAGTTCCGCGGGCTCAACGCCGTCACCAACTTCGACATGGGCCGCTACGACGTCAAGAGCATCCTGGACAGCAGCACGCTGCCGGTCGGCGGCGCGGCGAGGCGGCTCAAGGAGGCGGAGGCCCACCTGGCAGTCGACGGCGTGGGTGGGTACTACTACGAGTGCCCGACCATCGCGTTCGGCGGCCAGGAGCAGTACCCGTACGGGCAGGCCAGCGGGTGGTGCATCAAGCCAGAGCAGGAGGACGCGGTGATCGCGGCCGGGCACTGCGCGCAGGACCTCCAGCACCTGCACCTGGGGACGACCGGCGGCGGGAGCCACAACTTCTTCCAGCAGTCAGTTAGCTCGGCCATCTACAGCAACGGTGGCGGCGCCGGGTACCAGCTCCCCGCCGGAAACGCGTTCATGATGCCGATGGGAACCGTGGCGGCCGCCGATCAGGGGCAGAGCAGCTGCGGCGGCGGCTACGGTGGCGACGAGGGCGGGAGGCTCGTTGGGTACGACGGCGTGGCGACCGGGGGCGCCCCGGGCGCCGTCGACCCGTACGCGGCCATGAGAAGTGCGTACGAGCTCTCGCAGGGTTCGTCCTCGGTGAGTGTCGTCGCCAAGGCGGCGAACGGATACTCCGACCATTGGAGCTCGCCTTTCAATGGCATGGGATGATCTAGCCACGTCCTAATATCTAGCTCGCTACCAAGCTGAGCTTAATTAGACATTAGTGGCAAGTTTAGGATAGTGAGCTCAAGTGGTAACATTGCTTCTGAGGGCTGGTAATGGCAGGTTAGGGGGGAAGATTTGTTGTAAATTGCCTCCACTCGCTGTTAGTTTTGGGAAGTTTCAGAAGGAATCGAAGAAATTAAGACGATCTGGGACGTGTACACTGATACAATAAGTTCACAGTTCTATGACAGGTTAACTATTTAAGTCGAGTTTTTCAACGACCTTACATCCTTGGAACGAGATGTTTTAAGATGCTTGGAGGAACATGTTGCATGAAATCTTATTCAGATGAAGTCTAGTCATACGTGACTGACTGGCACAAATGAGTGTCTTTTCAAGGCAATGGTGACATCGAGTAGTATCGTGGACACATAAGTACTCTGAGTACCATAACATAGCAATTTAATATCGAATTTGATATTTTATAGTAAAACGAATCTAGACAATATCACTGTCCAGATTCGTTTTACTATAAAATATTAAATCCGATCATATGTTGCAATATTATGGAACGGAGGGAGTAAAACATTACGGACTCTAGTTGGTTAAAATATTACTACATAAAGTTGTGGACTAATCAAACATACGTATTCAACAAAATTTTTGGATCTATATGCGATGATTGTATAAGGGCAGTTCTAACCCTCTATATAAGATGATGTCTTAGGTATTAATTATGTTAACATATATGAAAAAATATGATATGACAAAAAATTTAATAAAGAGAGATAATAGAAAATGAAGAAATTATATCTAAACTAAGACACCATGTTGTCATAATATCCAAGAGAAGATGAAAAGTGCGCGATTTGATGGGAGGTGGACAGAGAAATAAGATAGATGCATAAAAAATTTACCGTAAGTCCACGCTAAGAAATTATAATTAAAATTATAGTTTCTAGAGATAACGTCTCACTGATATGGTAAGATATAACATCGGACTCTTGCCTGGGTTCATGTGGTTTCCGATGCCCACATCGCGTGGGCCTTGCCAGGATCGGACGGCCCAACAGCCAACCGCCCATCGACCATTGTCCGGGCCCGTGAAACGCACCACAAGAAAACGGAAAAGGTGCAAAAGCGGAAACAGGCCAGCAAGCAACGCAGGAAGCGTGCCGCGTGCGTGAGAGTCTGAGAGCGAGAGGCTGAGATGGCGTGCCACGCCGCCGCTCTCCCGCGCCAGCCGCCGCCGCCGGCCTCGGCCTCGTCCTCGCCCCCCTTCGCCGCGCGCGCCTCCTTGGGCCGCGCTGTCTCCTGCCGCGCCTCGGGGCCCCCTGCTCCGCACCTCCGGTTTCGCCTGGCGTCCCCCTCGCCTGCCTCGGCCCGCGCCGCCAGGATCTCCCCGCGCTGCTCCTACTCTGCTGCCGGGGAGTCCCCTGCGGAGGCGCTCCGGAGGGTCCTGGAGACGCCCGGAGCCCACCAGGCGCCCGCGTGCTACGACGCGCTCAGCGCCCGCCTCGTCCAGCGCGCCGGTTTCAGGGTCTGCTTCACGAGCGGTACGTGCTCGTGTCTCTGGGCGGGGGACTCCCTCTCGGGAGCTCGTTATACTTCCATCTCGTGAGCATAATTTGTGACTGTTTTGTTCGGCTTGTGAACTGTGATCCTTTGCTGATTGAACATGTGCCTGCTTAGGTGCTCAAAGCTAATGTTATACTAGCTGCTAACAATGCCTCGAATTTCATGAAGATGAAAATTTTGGTTGACGTGATGATTTACTATTGTCCGGATCTATATTGGATAATCGGTTGTGCCTCTGCTGAGGGAACTTTGATCAAAGATATAAAGTAGCATTACAACTTGTCAGACCACTGAAATTATGTGATTCAGTTATATATTCTTTGTTTGTGGAGCTTGCTATGGCTATGTAAAAAGAGGTCTAGTGGTGTTCAAACTTAACTGTATTTGTTTTTCAGGTTTCTCAATATCTGCTGCACGACTTGGATTGCCAGATGTTGGTCTAATCTCCTATGGGGAAATGATAGATCAAGGGCGTCTAATCACCGAAGCAACATCAATCCCGGTAATTGGTGATGCTGATAATGGTTATGGGAATTCTATGAATGTCAAGAGAACAGTAAAAGGATTTATCAAAGCTGGTTTTGCTGGAATTATTCTTGAAGATCAGGTATGAGCTTCAAGGAATATTGAGCTGTTAACAGTGAATGCCCTCCCATACACTACTTGTCTTGGAATTATATATATTAGGGAAGTCTGTTATATTCATTGTGCAATATGGTACTTCCAGTGAAATTGTTGGGCATTTTCTTCATATACTGAATACATGCTTGTTTGTGGAATTCTGCTGGCTTAAAATAAGGGCAACACTAATATAAGGACTTCTGAAATGACTAGTGGATTTCTGGTGATATATCTTTTCCCCTTTGTTTAATTCTGTTATAGTGACACGGTGTGTAGTATTCTGAAGGTGTCACCAAAAGCATGCGGACATACACAAGGAAGGAAAGTTGTCTCAAGGGAGGAAGCAATTATGCACATAAAAGCTGCTGTGGATGCTAGGAAGGAGAGTGGCTCTGACATTGTTATTGTGGCAAGGACAGATTCTCGTCAAGCTTTGTCTCTTGATGAAGCATTATGGAGAGTGCGTGCTTTTTCTGATGCTGGAGCAGATGTTCTATTTATTGATGCCCTTGCTTCAAGAGAAGAGATGAAGGCGTTTTGTGCAGTATCGCCTGGAGTTCCAAAAATGGTTTGATTTATTACATGGATTATTGCTTATCCAAGTTGTTTGTGATGGCCATGAAACAATTATCCTCATCATACTCTGCTACATTCTGCAGGCTAACATGTTAGAAGGTGGTGGTAAAACTCTTATATTGAGCCCTGCTAAACTTGAAGAAACTGGC
The DNA here is from genome assembly GCA_000418225.1 of Zizania latifolia. Taxonomy (NCBI): domain Eukaryota; kingdom Viridiplantae; phylum Streptophyta; class Magnoliopsida; order Poales; family Poaceae; genus Zizania; species Zizania latifolia. The sequence continues at coordinate 577,553 of KE371725.1, read as the reverse complement.
TATAAACTAATAGCATACCCATTATCTCTTATTGGAGTATCAGTGCGTGCAATGGAGGTTTGTTGATTTGTCTCTGTTAAATTCATGCCTTTTGTCCTTCTCACTGTTTTGTCCTGTGAGTAATTGTTATATGGATTCTTAAACACTAATGTAACACCCCATAATCAGTATGGCAACTCCAATCCATGATGTTACAGTGAATTTCGGATACTGTTGCAACTTCAATTCTTCTAGCCAGACCTTCCATAGTTCCAAGACATCACCCTGCGTCACTGTACTTGCTAAGGATGTAAAATTCAATAGAGATGTCTCAACTGACGTCATTACACCTTGTTTCTTCCGTCACATTCACGCAGGATCTTGGTTTAGGCTCTTTGCCTTATGGCTACACAGTTACTCATGCATATGTTCCTTTTTCCCTTATGGAAAGTCTACTCAATTTTGTGCAACATATATTTTGAATACTCATCGATTCTAAATGCACAAGAAACCCTGATATGCAGGATGCTCTTGTTGCTATAAAAGGTGGTCGCATACCTCCTCCTGGCAGTCTGCCATCATTTGAGGAGATCAAAGATACCCTGGGGTTTAACAGCTACTATGAAGAAGAGAAACAATATGTTGTGACACCAGCCCACTCATCATCATACAGGAGCGGTGAGGACCATTCTTATTTTATATATAATCTAAGTCAAATTTTTTTTTTGCTAACCTGCAGCTCCTTAACTATAGGATATTATGGTAGTACAAGTGAAGCAAACAGTCAAGGAGATACCAAATCAAGAACTGAAATACCACAAGAGCCTGTTATTGACATATTGCCTCAGCTATATGATGTTGGTTCAACTGGAGGCAAAGGCCCATCAACAGGAATGTGGTCTCGCACACTTCGATTGAGGATTACAGGAAGAGATGGAGTTCAGAAAATCGACGCCAGAATACCTGTAAGAACTCCTTCATGTCTATTTGGTTGTTGCATTGAAACTCTGGCTTACATTGAATTAACCTGTATCATCTTGATGTTGGGTATATGCAAGCTCTGTTACTAGAGTAGTTTCTTGGTCCTTTTATTCCCAGCATGTTTATTATAATCTAGTATTTCCCACACTGACTAAAAGGTTGCTACCTTTTATCCCCCTTTCCCACAACAGGCTGGATTCTTAGAAGGGATGACACAAATTATTCCAGGTTTGTACTTCTTTTCTTAAGAGCAGCATGAATCTTTTTTATATATCCATATTTTCTGTAAAAAGAACTACAAAATACAAATACTCCTGCATATGCTTCATATGATCATTTCCTTTGGGCTTTGCAGGCTTGACTGGAACTAATATCATGGAAAGGCTTCGGAATGCACCTATTGATGCAGAAAACCCCCAAAACGGTCAGATACTGCTTGATTTTGAGAATGCTATTGGGGATAGGATCCAGGTATTCATTGCGTGAGCGTGCCTATTTTTCGTTAACTGGCACGCTGCATAATCCAAATACATGGCCGTTCAAAGCAGCACCGGGCTTCTTGATGATATGCCAGCCAGTGAGACCATAACTCCATTTGAGAAGTAGAAGCAGATGGTCTAAACTTGAACATTGATCAAGTGACATGAAGTTGTTAGGCCCTCGCTGCTACATCCGAATAATCTAGATGTAAACTTCGCAGCACCCTGCAATACTTTGCAGAGCATGTGTCCGGGATTAGTCTGGTAACCTGCTGCTTGTTTCAAAAATCTTGAAGTCGATTTCCAATAAAATGCATTCTTAGGAGCTCTGAAATGCTTCTTATGCATCTATCTGCTGATCGTTACATTCATCTTTGTGGTACCT
>KE371725.1:559609-574804 GCA_000418225.1 Zizania latifolia | reverse complement strand
GCGTGCGCGCGGCAGCGGCACTGACGGGCGCGTCAGCGCGTGGAATGTGGATTTTCGCGATCGAGCAGGCCGCAGGCGGTCACTGCCTCCCAACAGGGCTGGGCAAAAATTACCCGAAACCAATTAACCGAACCGAAATCGGTTATCGGTTTGATTAAAAAAATCGGCGCTATTTGGTGATCGGTGTTCGGTTCGGTTTTGACGTGCAGTTAACCGATTAACTGAACCGAATAGCTAGCTGCGACATTGAGCATTGGCTGAATGGTTGGTGCACTCAGGCAGCAGGCAGCTGGCCCAAACGGTCCATCAGACAGCTAGCGCACTCACAACAAACAAATAAAGTAAAACCTTAATCCCTATCTATTCTTATATGCCCGCCGTCATGCTCACAGCTCACTCCACTCGTTCTCTACTTCTCTTAGTCTCCCACCTCCACAGCAAACAAACAATGCTTCAAATCCCTAATCCACGCAGGGAGCCAGGGACACGTAAGGCTCCAATCTAATTTAATGTATGTTCTTTGTTTTCTTTCCTTTTCCCCCATGATTTGTTCTATATTTTAGTGATTTCAGCTGGCAACTATTTTGTTTTGTTAAACCTATTTGTTTTGCTAGATTTATAGATGGAGGATACTAGTACAAATCTTGAAGTTATGAGATCATGCCAAAAACAAAGGAAGAATGCTGCCGAAGGAAGAATGAGCAGCAGGAACAAGGATCTAATACTGAAATCATTCTTTCTGCATTTTATGGATAACCATTAACCGAACCAATTTAACCGAAACTGAATTTGATCGATTATTATTATTTATTATTGTTATTGAAGAAATTTCGGTTGCCATTTTAATATAACTAAAATTATTCTTAACTGATTTAACCGAACCGATATAACCGTAACCGTTTTAACCGAACGCCAGCCCTACCTCCGCACGGTACCTTAGTTCTCGCCAGCGATTAGTACGATGCAGAACTACTTAGACTGACTTTGCATCCGGAGAAAGCATGCACAGTTTACCTGGGCTCTCCCAGCTTAAAGTGATACCACGCACACAAGGAAACGGACAGTTTTAATTCACTTCTTACTCGATCAGTAACAGCAAAAAAAGTGATCAGGCATAAGAGGTATATATCCGAGGGTCTGAACGGTACTCCATACTCACTTAGAAATAAGTACCTGGCCTCAATGGCAAGGATACCAGGCAGAGAGGAATATCGCCTAACATCCAATTTGGAAACTCGATCTACTCAAGTCCAACCGTAGGAGGAAAAAAGCGCCATGAACCGATAACCTCATGCAAGACCACACACGACTGCAAGCTGGAGATTGCTACGACTGCAGATTAGGACATAATGGCGCCGTTCAGTGATAGCCCAGCAAGTTGACTGGACGGGGTGTTCGGATTCTGCTGCTGGGCCACATTGCGGAGAACATCCATCGCCTCAGCAACCTTCGACTGTAGAGCCTCCGGGGACTCAAGCAGATGCAGGACCTCCGTCTGATCCATCTCCAAAAGCATTCCAGTGACCTTGGCTGCTTGGTTGCGTTCCAGTTGCTCAACCAGTGGATATAGGCTTTCACCAAGTATCTAGACAAAAAAAGAAATATCAGAATATCTGAGGCTACTGCAGTGCAAAATATAGCAAACAAAATCAGCAAAGCATTTCTATGAACAAAACATGGAACTTCCATGCATATTGTACACGTCTAAATAAATCCAAACAACTGCACCCTGCATTTCAAATGCCAACTGGGACTTAGTTTCCCTGATCCAGGCTGGGAAAACAGTAGCCGGTGCATTGAGACAACCCACATCTTGATCTAATTCATTTTTTACCAGTTCTCATTGAATTTTTCTAGGGTTTTGTACTTCACAAACAGGACATAATGATAGATGGGATGCAAAAGATCCCAAAATGGCATTGGTAAAGCAACTGCAAAAACTGGTTCAGTGGTCAGGACTAGTAACACTGATCACAGCCTAGCAGAAATGCATTTCCAATGACATAGATCGTGGTAACAAGATGAAAAATCAATGGAGCATCAAACATAATAGAGGGTTATAATTTGGACAGACCGTTCTTTGCTGTTCTGGAGTAGCATTTGCAAGAGCAGAAGTCAGCGTTCCAATTGGAGCATGTGACAAACCAGCATCTTGTACAGGGAAGCCTCCCATATCATATGGTTGGATCATACCTCCAGGAACCCCCGGCATTTGTGGAACATCAGGCATGTTACGTGCAGGTGGGTAACGGTACATGCGTCCTCTTGGAAGCATCTGTAAGAACCATGGCAAGATAAAGCAATGTCACTGCTCATTCAGTAGTCCAAAGGATAACCCATCCATTAATCCAAAATTCCAGAGGAAAGGGTACATGCTACAACATGAACACATGACTAAACAATAAGAAGCACAGCATACTTCTTAAGAAAAGAAAAGTTCACTCCCTGCTAAACTTTTCTGGTTGACAAAACTTCACCCTAAAAGCATAGAAAACTTGGCACAACAGTAGTCCACAGGATAACTCATCCATTAATCCAAAATTCCAGAGGAAAGGGTACATGGTAGAACATGAACACATGAAAGAACTAAACAATAAGAGGCATGGCATACTTCTTAAGAAAATAAAAGTTCTATGCCTGATTGAACTTTTCCGATCGACAAAATTTCACCCAAAAAGCGTAGAAAACTTTACACAATAGTAGAAATACTCCCTCCATTCTTTTTTACTAGTCATTTAGGACTTCGTCACTCTCCAATGCCTATGTTTCTCATTACCTTTTCTAATCATATATTTCTAAAAAATATTTAAAATATAACTACATGAAAGTATTTTTTGTGATAGATCTACTAATATCATTGTCACATATCCAATCTTAATATGTTTGTATATATTTTTGATTTAAGATTTTGAGGTTTGACTGCATGGCTGCATGCATCCTAAAGGGACATGTATTTGTGAATTAAGTATAATGTTATAACTTATAAGGATGTATAGTGGCAAACCTGTTGCTGAAATGACTGAGCAGGTTGCTGTCCCTGGGCAGACCCAGCACCGGAACGCCGGATACCTGGACGTGGACCCTGTTGACCTTGTTGGACAACTGGAACGAAGTAATTTGGCATATGGGCACCACCAGGCCTCATGCCTGGAACAAGCTGTTGCTGGAAACCAAACCCAGGCTACATGAAGAACACATTGATCAGAAATTCATCTAATAAAATTTCCCTGAAGTGCACATTAGATGGGAAGTTAAGATGCCCCATTGGAACCATAGGTATAACATAATGACCAGACAGTAGAATTTTGAAGTACATGCCAAATGAACAAGACATGTGAACTGTGTGCTTAATTGCTTATAGCATGTAACCACAACAACAAATGCAACAGTATTAATGTCCTAAATACTTGTATTGCACTGGTTAACACATTTTCCATTGAAAATCAACTGCATAAAAGTATTGTAGGATATTGATCAATGATATTGCTTCATTCATATTAAGTTAATAAACCAACTGCAATGATCATATATATAGAGCACACTTTCAAGAACTTGAATGCACAAGGTAGTGCTCAATTATTTTAATTACAAATTAATGCACATTGATTCTTGCTTACAGACAGGGGGAAACATCAAAGGTAATTGATGCATAGAACAGTACCTGTGGGGGCATGATAGCAGGTGGAGCTTGTCCATAGAAGAATTGCTGCCCAAGAGGAGACATAGGAGGGTACATGGAAAGGCGCGGAGCCATGGAAGGTGTCATTGGTACAGGGCGCATCTGAGAAAATTGTGCCTAAATAACATGGAATTTGCTACTATCAGCATTCCCTTTTCATTATAAATGATCAGAATCAACTCAACAAGAATTGAGTTGTTACAAGTCATTTTTGTAAGAGACTGTCAAAACACAATCAATAACAATAAGATATAAGATATAAGGTATAACCTAAATGTATTGTGCAGGCTGCAAACCAAGAAAGATGTGTCTCTTAGGGTTCAACTAAAACAAATAAAAAGCATGCATTGGGAAGTCTCTTAACCCTTACAAATGATGGGCTCTAAACTGATGCTTCAAAACAAAGTCCCAAGTTCTTTGCCAAACCCAACTGCCTAAATATCAATAACCATAAGTCAAATGCCTAAATATCAATAACTATCATCAATCTATGTTGTTGCTCTTGTATCCAGCTAGCTAAATATCGATAACCATCCACATTTTTCCAGCTAATACAAAGCAGAAAAAACAGTAATTCACGTGGTGTCATGTGCTATGGGGCAGGGCCGCCAGGCCCAAGAAGTGAACAGTACCCCGCGGTACTGTTCACGTGAACCGTACCCGCGGGAATAGTGGCCCCTTGAGATTAGTTTCCTTGTTAGTTAAGATTAGTTATTTCCCTTGTCTTATCTGTTAGGCCCTATAAATATAGATGTAAGCCTTTGAGACAGAATCAAGCAAGAAATAAAGATCAATCTAAAACCCTACCTCAGTTCTCTAAAGTCTCCCCCGTTCTCTAGAGTCTCCCCCATTCTCTAAAGTCTCCCCCGTTCTCAAACATAGCTCGGCAAGGGGATCCGCCCTACGCCAACCTATCCTACCGCTACGATCTACGCAGTCGAGGGCCTCCTACCCTAGGTGCCGACACCCTTGACACGTGGCATCACATCTTTTCATGCCAGTGTACAATGAATTCTGATATTTTCATACCTCTAAAGGGTATTCGCAATAACAATTGGCATACTTGTTGTATTAAAAACTCAGTCGGTTCAGGGGCTCTACCTGCAGCATCGCCTTCCTTTCTTCTTTACGCTGAGCATATGCAACATACAATGGCTTCCCAAATATCATTTTGCCATTCATTTCAGTTATCTGTATAAAAGGATAACATGTAAGCCAAACGTGATATACAATATTAATGAAGTATAAAAGGTTAACTTACAGCATGAGTTGCTTCCTCGCGAGTTGAAAATGCAACAAATCCAGACCCTTTGCTAACACCATTGGCATCACGCATTATCTATTAAACACATTTAGTCAGTTATGGCCATACAAACTAAGAAACAAAAGTGAAGCAAAAATGGTTGGATAACATGAAATCACCTTGAATGATGTAATTTTGCCATAGTTAGAGAAAAGTTCACGTAGCTGATCATCCCCAATGCTATCATCCAAATTTTTCAAGTACAAGTTTTGTCCTTGATTTTTATCAGCAGCATCTTTCATGCTTTGCTCAAATCTTCTCTTCAATTCCATCTCTCTTTCTGACTTCTTCTGAGCTCTTCCAACATACCACTCTTTGTCATTAATTTTCTTTCCATCGAGTTCCTCAGCAGCACGAGCAGCATCATCTGGACTCTCAAAATTGACAAAACCAAAGCACCTTGATTTACCATCCATGGCAATCATGACAACAGCACTTGTGATGTTCCCATATGCACCAAAAATTTGGACTAGATCCTCCTTTGTGGTAGACTCAGATAAATTTTTCACAAAAACATTGTTAAACTTTGTCTTGTCAACAGAGTTCTCTCTCTCCTGCTTGCGGAGAAAAGGCCCAACATAAACAGGCTTATCATTTATCAGCATCCCATTTAGACTTTTTATTGCAGACTGTGCATCCTCTCCCTTTTCATACTGAACAAAACCAAAGCCTTTGGATTGGCCCATTTCATCAGTGGCAACCTTACATGAAAGAATGTTCCCAAATGCAGAAAAGGTATCATGGAGAGTTTTGTGGTCGATTGTCTTGTCAAGGTTCTGAAAAAAGGCAATTGGATTGCTCTCATTAGTGAAAACCAATAAAAGGTGATTATTTACCATAAAAACTAACAAATAGCCTAGTACCTTGATGAAAATGTTGCCAGATCCACTTCTGCGACTGCTTGGGTCACGGTTTGAATACATTACTCGAATGGGTTTGTTGTTCAGAGGAGAAAAGTTCAGCAACTCCAATGCCCTTGCAGCTGTCAAATGGTATAGCTAATCAGTTCAGAAGCCCAACATTCTTCAAAATTAACAGTATTAGGACAGTAGCAAAACTGCTAAAGACGATGATAGGAAGCTTTGTGGTGGATGACGCATTTTAAGGAGCCAGAACATTCTCTATTGAAAAGTGTTCCACATCTATCCATTACCTGCCATATGCAACATTCACATGCTGCATTTGTAGTGCCTAGTGCACCGATTCAAGACAGATATTCCGAATGTCCAAATTTAACTCTACTATTGAGTGGGGGCTGTTCTACACAACTACATTCCTATGGCATCCCTGCAACAGCTAATCAAAACAACGATTCAATATAACAGCTGGCAGCCAGCTGTACAGGACATCTATTAATTCCCATGAATTAGCATGGCATAAATTCTTTCAGTATACCGCACACGCCATGTCCCTACATCCCAGAATGCACAAAACAGATTACAATTGACTATCGGTATCTACAGCAAGATTCAAGGATCAACAAAACCAATCGCTGGCGATCGTTGCCTGCAATCCAGACACATCAAATGCAAACGGCAATGCACCATAGCAACAGACGCGTGAACTGGCCACACAAACATCGACCGACTGCTTAAATTTTTATCCGAAATGATAAAAGCACCGAATCCATCACACGCGAATTGAAGAATCGGTCGTGTTTACCAGTTAACAGATACTATCGGATCGAACCAAAACCCAAAAAACTTCCCGTCAGATGGTTCCACATTTCAACAGCACCAAACTCGCAATCCGTGCAGCCCAAATGCAATCGGGGGGACGAGAGAGGAGATCGCAATACCATCCATGGGGCTGTTGAAGTTGACGTAGGCGTAGCCGAGCGAGCGCCGCGAGTTGGAGTCCCTGCAGACGCGCACCGACACCACCTGCCCCGCCTGGCTGAAGAGCTCGTACAGCTGCGAGTCCGTGACCGACGCCTCCAGGTCGCCCACGTACAGCGACGTCGTCGCGGGCTGCGGCGCCACGCCGACGCCGACCCCTCCCGCCGCCGCCGCGGGGACAGCCCCCGAAGAGCCCCCGTTCGCCGCCGCCATTTGCGCCGCCATCGCCCGCTCCCCTACCGATCCCTCGACCACTCTCTCTTTTTTCCAAAATTTTTCGCACAAATCGGCTCAAAACCCTAGCTGATGGATTGATATATAGCTCGACACTGGTAGATCTTGCGGAGTTTGGGGTTTTTTTCTCTTTTTTCGTCTGATACTTTTTTTGGGAGGTAGTTTTTGGTGCGTGATACAGGAGGCCGTGAGCGGAGAGCTCGCGGCGGAGGCGACTCTCTCAACGGTGGCGAGGCCGACGGGGGAAGGCGTGGCTTTTATCAACCCGGGAAGGAGAGAGGAGAGAGGAGAGAGTGAGGAGGGAAGATGCCAGCTGAGCTAGGGTTTTCCCGCGCCCGCCGCCGGCGTGAGCCCGGTGTTTAGTGCGCGTGGCTTCCCCTGTCTGAACGGTGCACCAAGACCGGGTCCATTCACATTGCTTCTCGGCCGTGGTTTTTTTCCCGTCTCGGTGGATGGGTACGCGGGCTCTGCGTCGGGAACCGTGCTGGCGTTAATTGTCTTGACTCCTTGGTCGTCTTGAATCCTGACCGCTGGCGAGAACACGAGCAAATTTTATAATTTAGACATTTTTTATTTATTTTGCAAATATACCTTTTAAAAAACTTATTTTAGAAATAAGTCTAAAAAATCAGCGTGTACTGCAGTGGTAAGTACTCTCTCCAATACTGGTTCGACTCCAATAGCTGCGTTACGCGAGAGGCGAGGATACACTCACTATGCTATAGCAAGCTTCTTTGTTTGGATTGAGTTATAATACTACTTTATCTAAATAAGCAAGTCAACTCCGCCCGCTTGAGGTTGACGCTAGCGAACGTCGTATATGTTTGACGCTAATGACTCTCACTCTGAGCTTTGAATCTATTTCTGGAATAAATTTTTTTAAAGATCTATTTGTAAAATAGATTTTAAAAAAAGATTAAATTATAAAATCTACTGCTGAGAACATGGACCTTTCCGTAAAATTCCACTTATTTCGAAGTTGTTTTGCCGATACGTTTTTTGCTGCTACCTTGTTCCTTATCTTACTACAAACTTTAAGGCTGAATGAAAAAACACAAGTTAATGGATTTCATCAATCGAAAAATATTGAAGAATTGTGTTTGCTCTTTTGAGGCTCGGTCATCCAAATTTCAAATATGTTTTATGTAGTTGTCGTTGTTGAGCTACCGCCCCTCCACACAATAACAAATCATGTTTAGTATTCTCTCTGAATAAAATTTATTTTAAATATAATAATCTATTATTAATATTAAATAAATAGTCATTTTTACATCTAAAACACACAGTATATCTTAAATCTTCAGCTGCCAATGTCAGCGATCGCTAGGAGGGATGTGGATCCTCTGCATCACAGCAGAGGGGTCCCTGTAGGAACAGTGTCTCGTGTCTATCGCTACAGTAAAACACACAGTATCGTTGGTGCGGGCGTGCGGCATTTATTACTGTATCACAAGACAACGAATTGATTTACTGTTTGCAAGATACTACTATCGTTGATTCTGAAAACTGAAAGTAGGAAAAACGTAGAAAATGGATTTATACCGCAATCCATAATTCTAAACTCTAAACCTTAAAACATAGAAATACTAGAAATGATATTTTTGAAAGATTTATAGGAATTAAAAAATAGAAATTTTGGAAAAAAATCATATGTGGAAGAGAGAAAGAAAGTATGTATAGGGCTTCTAAAATAAAAAGGAAAAAAGAAGTATAATATCATACTCGTTTTCTTTTGGAATAAGTCTTTAAAGGATTTTTACAAACTAAATGTTTTGTTTCAAAAGGTGTTATAGTAAAATTTTCCAAAGTGTTTAAATCCTTCATAAATCTTTTGAATTTCCATTCAAAATGAGCCCTCAAAGGGTAATGTAGCCTTCATCTGTGCTTTGTGCCCCTTGAGTAATGGAAATGGTCAAATAGGACTTCCTCACTTCCAGCATGCATAAAACTGGAACTGTAGACAACTTTGATATCTGAAATAAAAAGGAAAGAGGTAGCACATTTTAATACATGCATATCATTCCAAATTTAATGCATTGAAGACAAACTATTTACTTCACCTGATAGAATCCAACAGAGTTCCACATCAAGCTAGCATTCATCCCAACAACCAATAGATTTGCAAAGCAGACATATTTCACAAGTTCTGGGAGAGGCAAATAGGATGACTCAACAAATGCCAACCACTTCATTAGTAATGTCACCAAAGCTGTAATTGCAAAATTAAGCCCAGGCAATGTTGTAGCTGCAAAAGAATGTGTAACTTACCACATAAAAATTAGTTGCAGGACAAATCGACACATTAAGATATGAACTAAAACATCATTCGTTTCTTGTCATTAGCCAATACACCGACCGATAGATGTCCAATAAAACAACTCTAAGATATGCTCGCATCTTTCAGAACATATTATAATGCATTGCCTCCATGGAACCTTGTTTCGGACTTTCAGTACGTTTTTGTACTTAGTATATTTAACAATATCACTGATACACATCACTACATCAGCAAATTCAGCACAACATATTATAGTAGCCAAGAACACAATATGTTGGTCAAACTACATTGCTCGTATTGCTCCCCCGTGTACGTCCACATTACCCTCTACAATGCATAGCACATTGGAATTTATAACCGTAGTTTATTCCTTCGACTATAATGATAGCAAAAACAAATGATTCGCGGATTGACTTCATCTTACCAAAGCCAAAACCATGCGTAGCCCTGAGGGCCTTGTTGGCCATGACGACACCGACAGAAGTCGCGATGTTGAACACCCAAGCTGCAGCATCCAACGCCACATTGTTCTCCGCTCTTCTTCCTGCGACCTAGGAGCACAATCCAACTCTGCAGATTGCAAAGCACAGGCGTGCGTGAGTACATACAGCGATGAGTGCATGAGTTGAAACAATCAAAAAAACAAGTAGCAGCACCAGTGCGTGTTTGAATTCAGAAATCAGAAACCACTGCCACATTTGGTAAGCCCCCACTATTTCCCACTCGAGCTCAATCTGCGCTAGAATCCTTTGTGAAATCGACATGCGCGAGCAAAAAAGGATTCGAGTACGCATGCTTCCGAAGAAAAATACAGCAGCACAAAACGTTCAGAAAAAATATCGCTCGGAGCAAAAGGAAGAGAGTGGATGGGGGAGAGAGGGGGGATTTCGTGATGCCTTTACCGGCGATGCGGTCGGCTTCGGCGGCGGAGCCTGAGAAGATGGGGCCCAAGACCAGGAGACGAGCCACGGCTAGTCGGCGAGTCAGGGGTTTTGCATGGTGGGAGTCTGGGAGAGGGGGCGGAGCCTCACCCCCACCACCCCCCTCCCGCGATCCCGCCGCTATATCCGTCGAACCCAAGCGCGCCGGCACCGCACGGGTCGCGTCACTCGCGCTGGCATCTGGTGCATCCGTGCGTGCTGGCGGCCGGGCGGCTGGGCGCCGGCCCGTTGGTTTGCCAGCTTTGCGGGCCGGGTTCTGTTTTGCTGTAGACTGCCTGTAGTGATGTCTGTGTAAAATGGAAGAGAAAAATTTATATATGTTACTAAAAATTTATCGATTTCTATATATATGTTATTGAAAATTTATCGGTTCATATATATGTTATTGAAAATTTATCGTTCTTATATATTACTGCTTTAATTTTTTGTATTTATATGTATCATTACCGTTAGTTTCAACGTTAATTTTTTCTAAATGCCAAAATTACCTTCGGCTCACTAAAAATCAAGGATGATTTAAGCTCCGTGATCAGCTAGCACTCACTTTAGTTGGCACGTACATACCAATCACTCATTCAATCTAGCGCAACTGAGACCCACTGGGAGCAAAGCAAGCTAACTAGCTTTGTAAGCTGAGGATAGTTTTGGCATTTAGAAAAAAAAATAACGTTGAGACTAACGGTAGTGGTATATATGGACATAAAAAATTAAAGCATTGGCATATATAGAAACAATAATTTTTAATGATATATATAAAAATCAATAAACTTTTAGTGATATATACGAAATTTTCTCAAAACAAAAACTGCTCGTGTGAGCATAGGCCTACATAGTTAGTCATCTAAGACCTAACAAATTTTTAAGGACAAGCATCTGGACATTCTAGAAAATAAAAAAATGAATGATGTTTTAATAATTAGTAAAATAATATTTAATTATTTGGTCAAAATGTTTTAAATAGATGTAATATTCAATGATGTTATTTGTAACACCAATAAATTATTATATGCAACAACAACATTTGGTGTATATAGTGGTTTTTTGGTGTTGCAAATAACATTTTTAATGTTGCATCTGTTTGAAATGTTTTTTTAATTAGGTGATAAAATATTTTTTTGCTAAGTGTTATAACACTATCTATTTTTTTTAATTCCTAGGACGCCCTAAACAAAGCATTTTTGAAAATTTAATGTGATATTTTAGTCAAATTTTGATGAGAGTAAAACAATGGCAATTATAGCATCTCTCGTTCTATGCACCTACAGCCGAGGGGTAACGGCGTATTGTTGATGATCGTACTTTTAAAGTGAGAATTCTAAAACAAGTTATTTTGGATATGATTTTAGATACTAATGAATGATTAATTAGTGTATGTTTTTTTATTTATCTCTATTAAATATAGTACATGAGTAAAAACAACGCGAAAAACAGGAATATATACGTTCAAAATATATAATAAAATACAAAATGTTTTATGTAAGTCGATTTACTTACTTTTTCTTCGCGGGCGAGTACCTACCATGCAAATCTCATGGGCATAAATGCCACGGAATCAGGGAAGGCTCTTAGCTGCGGTGGCACATCCATGCCTTAAAAGTTGGAGACTTGGAGTACCACCCAACACGAGAACCCGTGCGCACGTCGACGGAGCACCTCGCGAAAGCGATCGCGCGGCGCGCGAGCGCTGCGGCAACAGCGAGCGGCGGCAGCGGCAGCAACAGCCCAACCGTTCCACGGAGCCGGACTTGCACTGATTTGCTTCCTTTCGACCGGCGTCTGACGCTCCATCCACCCGTTGCATCGCGAAAGGCCCGTCCGCTCTGTAGCTTTGACGCCTGCAGGGATAGATAGCTCCCCGGCCGCTTCAAGTAACGCAGCCAACAGCTAGCTGCCCGGGTTGCACCTCCTACCTCGTACCAACCATCCAAACGGACAGAGTGATAGAAATCATAGAATGCCATGGCGGCTAGCTGAGAAGCAGGCAAGATTATGATCCTGGCTGCAGCTAGCTAGCTAGTTAGCAATTTCAAGCTAACCGTGTGCTCTCTCGCTGCATCTGTCTCTTGATCTGTTTGAGGGAAAGAAACCAAGCCTTCGGTGTGGCGCAGAGAGCAAACAGAGGCAGGCCCTGGCTTTGTCCTTGAACTGGGATAAGGTGAGTGTTCAGCTATTCCTGCTCTTGTTGAACGATGCAAAGTTGCAAACTGCTCGGTTTCTTAATCGGTTAGCAGTTAGCACTCGGTTCATGACTTCATGACTCATGAGGTTTTGTTGATTCAGACAGAACAAATTTTGTTGAACTGTCCTGAACTCTCAGCCTGCCAGCCTAAGGTTCATAAACTTGTTTCCGTTTTTGCCGATGGTAGTATTTGATCACGTCGTTCTACAAAGTTTTTTTTTGTCAAACAACACACGAATGCGAGAATTTCGATCAAAGACTTTTTTTTTTTGCAATTTCGAATTTCGATCGACGCACCCTATGGGTCTTGTCTGATTCTACCGCTAGTACTTCATCCGTTTCCGGTTCAAAACAGAAGGTGGCGATAGATTATGGACGAAATTGAGCCTATTAATTTAATGCCAAGAAATTTTATGAATGTCTTTAAAATAAATTCTTGATAATTTTTATATAGAAAGTTTTTGCAGAATTTTTACTGTTCAGTAGCTTGATAAGTTTACCCACGATAATCCATGAACCATTCGTAGTTTTGAACAGGGTTGAAGAGGGGAAAATCATGTTCTCCTGCTCCTGTTGACCAAACTAAAAATTGGTCATGCCCAGAAAAATATTTTGTCATCCCAAAATGTTTTATGCTCCTTAACTTGGTTGCCCTATTGCTAATCATCCAAACACGTCTTTTCAAAGAAAAAAAAGAAAAAGTTAGAAATATGTTATTATAATTTTTACGGTTTCAAAACTGACAGCCGGAATATACTACAATCACTAATATAGTTGTATTTTTCAAAAAAAAAATTAAAACTATAATAGCGGGCGTAGGATTTTTTTTAAAAAAGCTAGGACTAGTGTCAATTTAAAAATTTAAAGAGAAAATTCCATATATATATCACGAAAAGTTCATCGGTTTTTATATATACCATTAGAAATTTATTGTTTCCATATATCTCACCACTTCAGTTTTTTGTGTCATCTTATGTCACTACCGTCAGTTTCAACGTTAGTCAACGCTAGTTTTTTCTATATGGTAAAACTGCCCTCATCTTACAACGTAGGGAATTAGGGTGGGGCTGGGGAGTGATGAGGAGCGGGTGAGGGTTTGGAAGTGACGGCAGCGGTGTGATTCCCAGCGCACTCCTTAGCCATTCCTGATTCCATATGTTATGAGGTGAGGACAGTTTTGTTATTTAAAAAAAAATCAACGTTAACTAACGTTAAAAATGACAGCAATACCATAAGAAGTAAAAAAAACTGAATCAGTGAAATATACGTAAACAATAAATTTTCCGAGTGACATGTACGGAAATCGCGGTATATACATAATTTTCTCAAAATTAAAAGGGCAACGTATCCGTTGGACGAGTATATGAGCTGGGCATCCCGAAATGGGCCGACCTCAACTTACGCTTGGGCAGGAGGCTGAGGCCCATACATTCCACTTCTTATCGATCTTGGTCGTCTTCCACGAAAGTGTGGGACAGAGTAGAGCCCGTCAGCCACGCCGCCGAGGAAGTTCCCGTGCCTGTGTTGCACACTTGCACTTGCACAGCCGTGAGGCGCATAGCGCGAAGCCGCGAACCGAGACCGACTCGCGACGCCGACGGGCGCCACGGCGATGGGCTTCGAGCCTTCGAGGGCCGCGCTCTCGCACGAGACGGCCACGCCTCCGCTCGCCAGACACCACCGCCTGTGTCTCGCGGTGGCGGAGGGAGGAGGTCAGGGGATGCAGTCCTCCTGTCTGCGGCGCGGCGGCAGGGGCTTCCTGCTCGTGCCGGCGCCTGACCTGTTCGCGTCGCCCCTCGCCGCGGTGGCCGGCGTGTAGCGGATTTGCGGCGGAGGCTCCGGGCTGGTTGGGTCGACGGTGAGCTACGCGCCTACACCGAGTCACTTCCTTGTAACGGTAACTCTGTACGCCGCCATTTGGGTAACCATCTGCTGCTACCCTAATACACTATTTCCACTAGTACTAGGATATGGACGTCGACCTCTGTGATTCGGTGAGATATACTTGTTAGTTGTTAGTCGTAACTGTTAATTTCGTTAAATTCTTTCTGTGCTAAATTTGGGTTAGTTTGATGTGCTGCTAAACTAATTACAATAACCGGTGATTTGCTGTTTGTAGATGAGTGTTGCATAATGGAGCATTATTTACTTTTTTTAATGTCAAAACTAGGTCACTCCTGTATGCAACTTCTCCCAGGTTTCTATGATAAGAATTCATATTCATGATTGTTATTATGTTCTAGTGAACTACTTACTGCAACACCTAGCGTTGCGTCAGGTAATATTTGGCTTTCATGGTATTTCAGAAGGTGCATGATAAAGGTCTGACAGTGGAAAACAGATCCATGAGGGATGGCTGAAATGGGGGATGCCTTGAGATCCTGCATGGACCAGCTACTCCTCAGTAGGGAAGAGAAAGAATGCCTTATTGTCGAAGCAGCTGATAAGATCTCTTCGGAGCAGAAGAAAGTACAAGGATTGCAGCAGAGACTAGAAGATGCAAATAAGCGGTTTGCAAAGGTCACAACTGAAAACTACAATCTTCGGAAGCTGATCAAAGAGCTGAATGAATCCATAGCGCACTCAGACCAAAAATTATCTGATGCTACAGTCAGACTTCAATTTACACATAAACAATGTGCCTCTCTTCAGTATGAGGTGCACATGCTTCAGAAGGAGCTCGAAATTCGGAACAAAGAGCGGGAGTACGACCACAGATCTATTGATGCGGCCCAGAAGCATC
>KE371725.1:519269-535185 GCA_000418225.1 Zizania latifolia | reverse complement strand
GGATGACGAGGACAGCGACCTGCGGCGCGGCGGCGAGGCGGAGGAAGAGCTGGATTTGGCGAGGAGGGGAGACGAGGCGGAGCCGCAGCTGCGGGATCTGCCCACGCTACGCGCTATCCCCGGGGCATAGCCGCGACGCGTGGGGAGGCGCAGACCATCCGGGTGGACGGGAGCGGCCGGATCTGCCCGATCTAGGCGGGTTGAGGGGACGCAACAAGGCGTCGTCCCGTCTGCTCGTAACCCCGGGGAGGAGATGGGGAAATACCCCCAACTACACGAAGGCTCGGCTAGAATAGTGGAGAGAGAGAGAGAGAATGAGTTTCGTTTTATTCCCTTTTGGGCTGCGTGTGCAACGGTCGTTCGCCGAGATATTTATAATTGGTGATTTGATTATATACTCTGTTTTACATGGAAATTGAGACTGAGGAATTATCTTTATATCTTATTAACACGTGAGTTATTATAGGTTAATGACATGTAGGTCAGGTGAATAAATCTTTAATTTTTATCTAAATAGGGAGTATATGATTAATTTTTCTTTACAATTTATCACTCTCAAGAAGATTGCTTCGTATTTTTGTTATTCTGATTCATATTTATTATCTAAATAGTTATATTTATTATCTAAATAGTTATATATATTATTGTTAATAGTGATATTATAATTAAAAGAATCATCTTGAGACTGGCAAATCAATTTTTTTCTCGTTTCTTGTTCATGGACGTATGGCATGGTGAGTACCGAAGTATGTTCTGCTAATATCGTATTTACATATCAATTATAAAATTATGATAGGAGTGACTCCACGTGATCTCAAATCAGTCGAAAGACATGAGCTGGTGCGCTCTCCGGGTTGATATTTTCTATACTGACTGATGACTGTGTTAGAAAAATCATGTATGCTACGATTTTTTAGATAAGTAGAAATACGCTATTAACGAAAAACCGTGGCCTGTGTGGACTGCGAGAGCTTGACATAAATCTGAAAAAACAAATGTGTTGACAGGGTCTAGTTCAACAGAAAAACTGGCAGGTGGTTCGATCCGTTTTATGGGGATCGTTTCAAAAAAAAAAATGCCACATGAAAAGATGGAGAGTAATGAGAAACAGCAGTAACTCTGGCTACCTATGGTTTTGTTTGTTTGGGTAGATAACCATAAACGCATTGATGCCTGCAACGCCGCCAAGTAAACGTGAGCCAGACGGACGATTTGGAGCTTGTAACTGATTAGAACAAGAAAAACCGATATTTTTTCGTTTTTGGATTTGAGTTTTAGAATTTAGAATTTAAATCAGAACTATTTAGAGGTTTTTAAATTTTAAAAGCATTTGAAACTTCTCGAACCCGAAGTAATAGTGTAGCCACGAAAACGTACGGCTCCAGCCACAGCAGCCTAAAATTGGCTCGACGTGCTGTACAGTGACACGGTCGCACGACGAGATAGTAGGAGAATATAGTGATCCCTTCAGCTGGATCAACCGGTGCTGGCGTGCAGCGTGCTGCATCTGACGTAGGAATGGCAATCGGGTACGACCGATACGAGTAGTGTTTATCTATATTCGTACCTGTTAGCCCACCGAGTAAAAACCCGTATCTATACCTGTCGTCCGTGGACGCCGTGTACCCACGGTTATACCTGTTTACCCGTGAACCAAACACACAGCACACAACACAGATCTAGGGCATGCCGGTGCGGGTTACCGGTGGGGGCGACGGAGCTGGCGCGAGCTCGGGCGCCGGTGACTGGCGGCGCGGGCGGGGGCCCAGGAGGACGGCATGGTGCTGGCAGGCTCGGGCGCAGACAATCGGTGGCGTGGCGCAAGTGGTCGGCAGCACGCTCGCGGGAGCTAACAAGCCGGCGGCGCGAGCTTGGCCTCTCGGGCACAGGTGGCTGGTGTGCGCCAGAAGCCAGCAGGAAGGATGGCGCAGGAGAGAGGTTGGGAAGGAGCCAGGAGTTGGCGGCTGAGAGAAGATGAGGTGGGAGGTGGAGAAAGAAGGGGAGAGGGAAGGGATGGCGCAGGACTGCAGGAGAGAGGTTGGGGAGGCGGCGGTTGGGAGGTGGGGTGGAATGTGGAGAAATGAGGGGAGAGAGGATAAGAGTTAGGGTTTTTTATTTATATATCTATGCTAATCGGGTAAACGGGTAATACTCGTATCTGTTTATTCGTTGGGTATAATATTAGAAACATATTCAATCCTAATAGGGTTCTTACCCGCGAGTAAACGGGTAATCGGGTATAGTTGCCATCCCTAATCTGACGAGCCCAACATGCGTTGGCTAATGCAGTGTTTGCTCAGCTGTGCCGACGCCCATGGATTCCATTGTTTACCGTCACCGGTGGTGCGTCCCGAGCGGAAGCCACGTCAATCGGCGACGGTGGCAAACAGCGCGGACGCTCCACGCCGCGCGCTGCCACCGCCTCGTCGGAGAAGAGGGAGATAATGTGGAGTGGTTGCTAGCTGCCGCGGATCCTGCAAAGTTTGCGCTCGCGTGTTTACGTTTCCACGAGCTGCAGCTGAAACTGGATAGAGATATCCACCGTTCTATATTTTACTTTTCTGTTTTTTATAATGAAAATGGTTTACTTCTCCGCCTCTGCTACCTCTATTAATACATAGCCAAAAAGTATTAGAACTAAAAAGAAAACAAATAAAAAAAGAGATGGAAACACCTAAACTACATAAAAATGACTGAAAAATAGTTCAGCAAACAAAAAGAAATTATATCCCATAAGCCGATATGTACTGCATCATCTAAAGTAGGATAAGAGATTCTTAACTACCAAATCCAAGTATGTAGCATCATTACACATAGTATCCGTTATCCTTGTGAAAGCATTGAATATTAGGAATGAAATAAATTAGAACACATGAATATAACCTGCATATTGTTACACAACTTTTTTTAAAAAAAAACTATATCATTACGATAACATCAAATTAATTAGCATAAAGTACTAGCCCTAACCAAAATTATTTTTTTATTCATCTAGGCAATCCCCTTAACCAATTACTTTTCTGTAGCATCGTCATCGCTACGAAGATGCTGTTTTGGAGTGTTGGAGCCTGTTCAAACAAGTATCCTTCAGAATATTCAGAAGTTACCCATAATATAATTTAACACGTTGGATCGCTTCACCTCAAACATTACTCCAACAAACAGTTTTTTATCTTTCTCGTAAAGTAATAAGTAATAAAGTCTAAAAATAGTATACATATTTTATATATAAAAGTGACATTTTACTACTGTTAGGTTGCTATATTTTGATAAATTTTAAACTCTAAAAGACACCGTTCTAATGTATTTTAGAACAGAAGTAATACTTTTTAAAATTTAATCGAGTTTAAATAAAAAACATTGACATTTATGATATCAACTAAATACAATGTTGAGAGATATTTTATAACATATTTGATAAAACTAATTTGTTCTTGTAATTATTGCTATATTTTTTATATAAAAATAGTTAAACTTTTTTTAAAAAATATTATAAAAATCAAATGAACTGTAATATAAAACAAGGAATTGGTAATCAGTGGCTCAGTGCCGCTGGAACGCTAGATCCGGGAAGATTTCTCTCTGCAATTAAGCTAGGCGCTCTCTTTTTTTCCAAGGTGCTGCAGCTTTGCCGCTTCCCATACGTCGTGGGGCGCACTACCACAGTCCACAGAACAATCACAAGAGAGGAATGGCACAAGACGATACGAAAAGACGATCAATCAAGACAAAGATGTTGCTTGTTAAATACTCGAGGGATGCTATGAAAAAAAGGAGGATTCTGGATAGGAAAAGGGGGCTAATCCTTGGTTGCTTTCAGCAGAATACTCAGCTTATCGTATCAAATAACAACTGACACTGCAGAGTAATCATTCACCGTGAACTTTCTATGAAACGAATACTTTCTGACTGGCCGTTATTTTAATTTTAAGAGGAGAATTTTATGGTGTTCTTGAATTCTATGGATCATCCGATCTGTATAATTCAACGGCTCAGATTTGATATCGGTAATCTATTACTTTCTAAAGATAATAGGTCATATAACTTTCTTTTAATATGTGTAGGCCTGCATACATATAATGATTAATTCCTTTCTTTGCATGCTAGCAGATTAATTGATGTATGTACTAGAAAAAAGAAATAATTAACAAACTTTTCGTGCGGGTAACATGTATGCAGATTACTTTCCATAATCAAGCCGATTAGCCCATTTTATTTTTAATTAATTATTTTAAACACACTTAATCAATGATCTAGATTAGTTTTAACTATTATCTCCCTGTGGGGTACTGTAAGTGGACCCTTTTAAGACTAGTATTTCGTTTCACCAGACACAGGGTAAGGCCAAAGCGCCCCCCCCCCCAAATGTAGTTCTTGTATTTTACAATGCCCGACTTTGATCTGTTCAGTATAACATCAGATAATGACTTCTGATTCTTCCTAGAAGCGATTATATATGGTAAATCAGTTTTAGTTATGAAATTATTTGACTAAATGACTATGTTGGAGGAAACTACTTCCAATGTACCTAAGATTATGTCTGTCCGAAACTATGTTCGGAGTACCCTTCGGACAAAGCATCCTTCGAGCAGCATTAGCCTTCGAATCGCGCTAGCACCTTCGCTTCGTCTGCTGGCTCCAATGGTCCCTCCGCATAAAAGACTCGAAGGTCTGAAACCACTTTGGAGAGGAGGCCAAAACAGGGGCTCTAGTCCTCTCTGATAAGACATATATTTTATAATGTTTATATAGCGTTTTACCCTATTACCCCTATGTAATCCCATGTTCATTATTATTATAGTCGGTTGTAAATAGAGAGTAATTTAGTATTATCCTGTTAAACTGTGTCTATAAATACTCTCCCTTTGCAAGGGTGAGGGGGATCGAATACTTATTTTTCATATCTTATACAACTCATTGGACGTAAGTGTTGGAGGAAAATACTTTTATCTTAACTTAGGTTTGACAATAATTATGAAGCCCACTCCATCAAGGACCCCTCCGAGAGTCAGAAGCTATGGTTTCGTTAACAGCTTCGAAGGCCACTCCGCTGAAGAAATCGGAAGTCCAAAACTACTCCGAGTGGACACCGAAACCATAGGCTCCCTCGTCCTCTCTGATAAGACGTATGTTTTACCGTATTTATACGGAGTGTTACCAAATTATCCATACGCAATCTACTATATATTACTATTATAATATAGTATTGCCCTGTTTTTACCATGCCTGTAAATACCCTCCTATTTGCAAGAGTAAGGGGATCGAACTCTTGTAATCACAGTCAATACAACTTACTTGACGAAGGCTATTATCTAATTTGGAGGTCCAAACCAGAGTTCGAGCAACCTTGCATACTTTGAACATTTTGAGGTTCATTAAACTTATTGCGTAATTTTTAATTACGCCAACAGTAAAGTTATTATCTAATACGGAGGTCTAAACCAGAACTCAACTATTTCGCAAACGTAAGCCCTTCGAGGCTAATTAAACCTATCACATAATTATTAATTACGCCAACAGACTATATTCTAATTCTTATAAGAGATGATAGTGGTCTTAAACGACCATTGTACCCTTATTTCTAGGTTGTATATATATGTGATACTTATATTACATGTTCTAAAACTATATTTTTTTCCAAAAAATAATAAATTATATAAATTATGAATCGTATTATTTATAATATATGGTGTATTAGTATATTTCAATCATGCATAAATAATTCTTTGAACCTGTATAAGTATTTTTAATTTTTGTTATCATGATTCTCGTAAGAAGCAATGTTTTACCAAATTCAAAAAATAATCAATTCTTCTAAATTTTATCGCGAACCACTTTTATTTCTAAAAGTCTGATAGTAATTCTGAAAGACTGTCTTCAGAATCGGCTCCAGTAACATTTATCAAATGGCGCCTACCATTCGATGACTAATGAGTCTTCTAGTGCAAAATTGCGGAGCTGGAGTCCCGGAAGGGTGGCATGTCTGCATCGGGTGCGTATCCTCTGCCGTGACTCACCTGCCCTGCCTGCATCACAGCGCTAATTTGTGTCTTTGTGGATTGGGACGCATCGCTGAGATCCAGCCGCAGCCAGCTACATATAAGGTTGTTAACAAGCTTAATCAATTTAGTAGATGTTTGGTTACTGTTACTGTTATAGTAAGATTTTTTTTGATTTTATATGTCAATGACTTAAAAAGGTATGACAATATTTTCTTAGATTTACTAAGGTATAGCAAATAATTTAATAACTTCAAGTTAGATAAGTGTGATAATTTTTATTGGTAAATGATAGCTAGCAATTAAACAGCCCTTAACACTCCACATTCAAGGCTCTACTTCTACGATTTCGTTTGTGTAACTGGTTGATCGATCAACAGTAATGCATCCATATCTCAATCAAATTACGACGATCATTTATACCGGAAGAACATTAAGCTCACAGACTCGGAAAACTTGAAAGGAAGCCGCTTCTTTCTTCTGGTGAGGTGGCCGTGGTTTATGAGTCAGCACAGCTCAATACGGATACCAACCGAGGAGAGCACATGCTTGAAGTTTCTTTCAGAGAAACTAAAGGATTCGTTCGGTTTAAACATCGCCGTAAAGGTTGCTCTATCGGTGCTGATTTGAGTGGTTGATCCGGTGAGAATCGCTGTCCAGCTGATCGAAGCGCCAGGAGTGAACCTTAAGCATAGATTCAGTCGTCATGGGCTGCTCCCATGGAGGGTCAGTGAGGGCCGGTGAATTCGGCCTGATTTTATAGGACCGGTTAAAGTGGGCCAAAGTCCAACCACCGTTAGGCCAACCTGAATCAGGTAACTGCAGCAATTCCTGTAAACTCAAAAGTAATTTTGAGAAGCGATATCTAGTTAGCACAACATATATATTCATAGAACTTAGAAAAAAATCTCCTCACATCTTATATAGATTCACCTAAGAAAAATTTTACTCCTTGCATCCCATAATATTACAACCTAGGATCTGATTTGACATTTCATAGCACAATGAATGTGGATAATGCCACTGTCTAGATTTATTATATTATAAAATATCAAATCTGATTCTAAGCTATAATATTATGAGACGGGAGGAGTACATCTTATATAGGTCATTATGCCACCGCTTCTTCTTCTATTTCTCCCAAGTACGGTTTATGCTCTGATCAAGTAGGTTCAGGCTTGAGCAGCAGCGCTTCATCAGTCTCATGCAGATGAGAAGACCTCACCTCTAAAAAAACCAAGAACAAAGAACAGAAATAAAGAAGAGAGGGCACCGGTCAATGCGATGTTTGCACTAAAAACTGGACTCCTGATACTAGTAATATCAGTAACATCAGTTCTACATCAGAGATGAGCATATGAAGGGATGCAGATACTACCTGAATTGCTCGAAGCAGACTGACAGAAGTCTGCAGTTGTCCTGAGCAGAACCAACATGATGGAGAGCCTGATGGAGCTTTGCGTACGGAGGATAACACAATTAACATGTATGATGTATTTGGTCCAGTCGACTTATTTTACAACCGCACAATGAACTCAGACTAAGAAACCACAAATCCACAGGCCACAGTAACGCCGGTGAAGAGCTCTGACACAAATACTACGTTATTTTGGACACAATACCTTTTGAGAGACATGTACAAAATGGCACCCTATGAGTAAGCATTATTTAAGTCACTAGAAAATGATGACATAAAGAATGAATGCAAACTCCGAAAATTCCTACCACGAGTACGAGAAAGAGGGGAGCAAAAGGGCATTGCCCTGACTAATTGAACATATATAAATACATCATGAGTTATCCTTTGAAGAATGATCAGAAGAAGGTGAGGATGCAGGGCTCATTCTGCTCCTATCTTTAGACTCACTTAACATAACTACAACATGCCTCATCGGTGGTCTGTCATATGGAGACATACTAGTACATACCAAAGCAATTTTCAAGACCTCGATCATATGATCGACAGATGTTTTATCTTCTAAATCCAGATTATTATCAAGAATCCCTGGACCCAAAGAATTGTCCCTGATGTAATTCTTTACCCATGTTACCAGATCACCTCCCAATTCTAATGGTTGTACAGGTGCACGCCCAGTTAGCAGCTCCAACAGTACGACGCCGTAACTGTATATGTCACATTTTTCAGTAACCTTCATGGTGTATGCATATTCTGATCAGAGGAGAAGAACTAGGTTAGTCCCCTGTGGGAAACAATCACACGTACTTACTGCAAGTACAAAACAGAAATTGACTAGTACAATTGGATGTTGCAAGTTCAACATGATATAACACTCTAACATTATGTTTCAGTGATTGGTAGAAAGTAATCAGCAACAGAGATAGTGCTATAGTAATCTTGGATTTTACAAACAGCAGCTTCAAGTAAATCATATAAGAGATATAAGCATATGACAGGAACATATATGCAAAGGGAATCAATGAAAAAGGATATCAAGCAACCTTAAAAGACTCACCAGGTGCTATATATCCATATGAACCAGCAATTGCAGACATTGACTTTGAGTATGGCATGTCTATCACCTTTGCCAATCCAAAGTCACCAACATGAGCTTCGAAGTTCTCGTCAAGTAAGATGTTATTGGATTTGATATCACGGTGGATGATGCGAGGCTTGCAATCGTGATGCAAGTAAGAAAGCCCTTCAGCTGCCCCTAGGGCTATCATGAAGCGTGTCTCCCAATCAAGTGAAGAAGAAGATTGCCCATGAAGTAATTCCCCAAGGCTTCCTCTTGACATGTACTCATACAACAGAAGGTTGGAACCCTGGTGATAGATGAATCCGTATAGCTTCACAATGTTACGATGCCTTATTTTTCCCAGAGTGAGGATCTCTGCACGAAAACTGTTGTCTGTGTTGCTTCCTTCTCTGTTAGAAGCCAACTTCTTTACTGCAATTCTCTGTCCATGCTTCAAGATGGCTCTGTACACTGTCCCACAAGCACCCCTTCCAATAACACAACTTTCATCGAAATTATTTGTAGCACAAGCCAATTCCTGAAATGTATACGCATCCTTGGCAGAAACATGCATGTTAGACCCAGCTGAAAATATTTGCTTATCTTGCAAAGGGGCTACTGTTTCTAGTGGTTTTCTCATATGGTACACAATTATCGCAATAAGAATAAGTGAAATTCCACCAATAACAGCAGCAACAATTGCTATGACCTTGCCCAAAGGGGGACTGCCTGAATTGGTTGAACGTGAAGAAGAGGTTGACTCAGACCCACACTTGCCAAGTTGTCCGCCACAAAGTCCTTTGTTTCCAAGAAAGCAGGTTGCAGACATGTTATCAAAAAGTGGTATAGGGGGGAGAGCACCAGTGAGATTATTGTAGGAAACATTGAGCTCAAGCAAACTGGACAGATTTGCAAATGTAACCGGGATTTCACCTGTCAGCATGTTATTATTGAGAAACAAATTTTCTAGCAATGCAAGATTACCAAGCTCTGATGGTATATTGCTAGAGAGATTGTTATAACTCAAATTCATGGCAATCTGCAAGCTTGAGAGTAGTCCCAGCTCCTTTGGTATTCCACCAGACAATTGATTGCCACCAATCTGTAGAGCTGTCAAATGTGAAAGTTTACCAAGAATAGGTGGTATCTGTCCAGAGAGTCTATTATCAGCAAAGGATAGCAGCTCCAGCTGAGGGAGCCTGCCAACTTCATTTGGCAATGAATCTTCAAAGCTATTTTGACTGAGATCTAGACGCTGTAACGCAGTACAATTGAAAATTTCCAGTGGTATGGTCCCTCCTAATCTATTAGATGAGATATTGAAGACGACAAGCTTTGATAGATTACCTATTTCTTGGGGCAACTCTGATGTGAAATAATTATTTGTGAGATCAAGCCTTTGCAGAGCCGTGCAATTCCCTATCTGAGGAGGGATAGGACCATTGAACTTGTTTCGACCAAGCTCAATTGTTGTCAAATTCACCAGATTGCAGAGATCAGTTGGGAAGCTTCCTGTCAGACTGTTATCAGAGAGACGAAGCTGCACCAAGGATCTGCAATTGGTGATTCCATGGGGAATGTTCCCCATCAGATTGTTAGACCCCAAGTTTAACAATATAAGGTTTGACTGCCTGCATAGGTCATGAGGTATCTGCCCCGTTATGTTGTTGTTTGAGAAATCCACCACCCAAAGTCGGCTATAGATGCCAAACATTGGTGGTATGTCTCCTGACAGCATATTATTGAAGAGTTGCAATTGGATTAGTTTGCTCATGTACTGAAAACAGCCTGGAATTGGGCCAGTGAGTGAATTGATCGAGAGATCAAGCTTACTCAAGTTCCTCAATACACACAACTCCGTAGGAATAAAGCCAGTAAGTTGGTTTTGAAAGAGGTAGAGTAAATACAAGCCTGGTATGTTACCTAATTCCCTTGGTATCCCTCCGATTAAAAAGTTCTCTGAAAAATCAATCTCTTCCGCAATAGAAAGATTCCCAATTTCCAATGGAATTGTACCATTTAATGAATTCCTGTAGAGGTATAGCCTCTGAAGATTCTTGATGTTCCCAATTGTTGCAGGAATAGGACCAACCAGACTGTTGTCATAAAGGGCAATTATTGTAAGATTTGTGCAGTTTCCGATCTCTGGAGGAATCACACCAGAAAGCTTATTTCCCCACAATATTAAGTCAGTCATGAGACTCAATTTCCCAATCTCTTTAGGCAATGGCCCTCCCAACTTGTTTTGTGCAAGACCAAACACGACCAAGTTGAGGCATTCACCTATCTCGACAGGAATGTTGCCAGATATAGTATTCTGACCCAACCGGATAGTCTTCAGGTTCTTGAGCCTACCGATAGAACGAGGTATAGAACCAGAGAGATTGTTGCTGTACCCTACTAGGTCCTCAAGTGATGCCATATTGCCAATCTCATCAGGCATTGCACCATGGAGCTTGTTGTTGTACAGATTGAGTGTACTCAGCATAGCTAGCTTCCCGAGCTCAGGGGGGATCGTGCCCTGGAAGTTGTTGTCGTTCAAGTTGAGCACCACCAGCTTCGAGCAATTTCCAATCTCTGCAGGGATAGCACCAGAAAACCCATTGAATGACAGATCAAGGTTAGTCAGCTCAGCCAGACCACCAATGCTCGGATCGACGGTGCCCGACAGGTTCATGTTGCTGAGGTCCAGGGACACCACCGCCGTTATGGACCCCGACGAGCAGTTGACACCCTTCCACTCACACGGGGACGGATCCCCGGGGTTCCAGTTGTCAAGGTGGTGTAAGGTGTCAACCATCTGCTTCTTCAGCGCCAGGAGAAGCCAGCCTTCATGGTTCAGCCCCTGGGTGCCAGTGACCAGCAAGAAGGTTAGTACCACGCCGAGCTGCAGAGCCCAGGGTGTCTGAGCCGCCCCCGCAGCGGAGACCATCTTTCCCTTTACAATGCTCGCAGTGTACAAAGCGCCAAACCCTTCCCTACGATCTTGTGCGCTCCCGCATCGGCATCCCCACGCCTTGTTCGCTTCCTGGAATAGGATGCAAAGAAGAGTAACAACATGCACTCGCAAGGGACAGAAAAAGATAAACCTTTTGAATTGGAAAGATTCTGGTAGTAGCAGAACTGTTTGCAAGCTAACAAGGAACTACTTTTGCATTGTCTTTGTTTCAGTTCAGAATTATGCACACTAAAAAACAAGGCAGCAAAAACATCTCAACTCATCAACCCAGGGCAGAAGAATGAAGCCAGAGAATCATTCAAATCCGGAAGCGAGCGAATTAAGGTTTGAGGCCATCCAAATCAAGGCGGCCACAATGAGAAGAAGCACACCCAAAAACAGCAGGAATCAGATTCCCCTGACCAGGAATGGTAGGTTGGCTGGCCTTCAACTCATCGAGAATCAGAACAGTAGCAGCCAGCCACCAATCGCACCACCATCCCCAGCAGCAGTGGCAGAATCATCGCACAGGGAAACCCAAAAGAAGCGCGGGGGAGACAAACCCCACCGCCCCAAATCACGGGAGCCCCCGGCCCATCGGGGGGACCCATGAACACACCGCCGCGCACCACCCCCCATCGGAAAACAGATCTGCAAAAGGTCCGAGCGTTTAGCCCACTCCCGCCCTGCGGCGAGCACCTCCGCACGCGGAGCGGGGACGAGGAGGAGGCGAGGAGCCCCCCCGCGAACGTGGCACGGGAACAGCGCGGAGCACCGGGTGCACAGCAGTAATGCGGAAGGACGAGGCGCGACCAGGTTTCCAGGCTACTCACCGCCACGTGTTCTCTCCCGCCGCCGGCCTCCTGCCGCGCCGCCGCCGCTCTGCTGCTGTTGCTGCTGCCCGCTCGATGAGGACCGGAAGCATCCACGGCCGGGACGAGTGAATGGGCTGGCTTGTCGTCGTCGAGGAGAAGAGCCGGAGGAGAAGAGGAGGGAGGAGGTGGAATTGGAAGCTGGAAATGGCAGGCAAGCACGCTTTCAAGCTTGCGGGGCGTAGCAATCGCGGGCGGTCCCTCTCCCTCGATTTCCTCTGCTTTCCTTCCTTCCGCTCTGCACGCCCACTTCTCTCCGCACTGCTTTCTTCTCTTTGCTTTTCGTCCTAATCCGGCCGGGGCCCACCGGGAACTTTTAGCTCCCCTTGTTTTTTCCTCTCGGAAATTTCTCCTGTTTGTAGTTAATGCTGGATTTGAGTGGATTTTGTTAGCAGCAGGAGTCCTGGTACCCTACCACAGTAGCAGAACAGGGGTTACAGCTCCTCTAGATCTAGAGTTTTAGTTCGTTTTTTAATCTATATATAATCAATAGGTTTGTAGTTAATCAAATGATACCATTCAATTAATATTTTTTTGGAAAGTAGAACTAACAGAATTAATGAACATATAGTTATTTTTAGGATGTGTTTGGTTAAACTGTAGATTCTAAAAAAGCTGCTGTGAGTTATGAGCTGTGAGTTGTGAAAAAGCTGTTGTGAGCTATGACCTGTGAGCTATTAACTGTGAAAAAGCTATTGTGAGCTGTGAAAAACCGAGAAGCTGTGAAAGTTAGAGTGATAGCAAATTTCTAAACTTTCAATGACATGGTGAGTAATTTTTGTAATGTTTAGACTGAGAAGCTGTGAAAGTTAGGATGAGAGCAACTTTCATAGCCTCTCTAGTTTGTATGGAAAAAATTACATCTTTTGGAGAAGCTAATTTGCTCCTAAATTTATTTAGTTTAGCTTTCAGCTTTTTCATTAAAAAATTGGTTGAAAAAGCTAAATCAAACACAGTCTTATTTTTTATTAGTCTTTATATAACTAATGAGTTTAGTTAATCAAATGATACCACTCAATTAATATATTTTTTGAAATTAGAGCTAATAAAATTAATGGGTAGATATACAAGTTATTTTTATATACCATTAATCGGGACTTACTAAAAATAAACTATTCGTGGAACAGAGAAAATATAGGCATTACTAGTTTGTTTAACATATATACGACAATATCTCTCATTAAATTAAATAAGATGGTTAGAGGTTACATGATCAGCGTTGGTAAGACAATTAATGATCTGAGCATTTATATATTTTAGTATACATTTTAAATGTGAGGCTGATTATATTTTGGGGCTGTCTTGTCGTCAACGAGGCGTCCGGTCCATACGTCGCCCGGCGAGTTGGACAGGGCGTTTTGGGTGGTTGATTGATGGATGGATGGATTGATTGGTGAACGGTGATCGGCCGCTCGTTGTTGCCATGGTTCACGAGCTGAGTGAGATCCGCTGTTGCGTGTCACTCTACGCGACTGCACGGGTGCGCGAGAGAAAACGAAAGCCAGCGCGCGCACAAGTTTGGAGTGGTGGGAGGAGAGAGAGGCTGGTTGCGTGTTTGACGCATTTGACTGCATGGATGTACGCTCGTAGCCCCCGTGCCATGATTTTAGCATCCCTACTGCTAACTTTGCATTAAATAGTATATCTCTTAAAGATAATATTATAGGAATGAAACTACCATACGTATGTTCTGATTTTTTTTTAAAAATCAAACGATGTTTTAACACTCAACGAACAATATTTTATGGATTGATAAAAAATATTTCAGTAAAATAAATAAAGTGAAACATAGTCAAATATAGGTTAAAATATTTTACTACAACGTATAAGACATTTAGTTTCAGCTACTGAAACGTAACAATAAGGGTGTTACATATAGTTGTTTCTTGATGTTACAAATAGCATCACATAATATTTTATCCGTTTAAAACATTTTGTGACAATATGATGATACATTTTTTTTACTGAGTGTTAAAACATTGTCTAGCTTTTTTAAAAATCTTAGGACATACTAAACAAAGCATTATTGATATTATAATATATGGAATGAGTAAAGATAAGGAAAGTAGTTTTTTATGAGCATTAGTTTTTCATAACATTCTGAGTATTACGTGAGAGGATAAGAGAAGTGATATTAAATTAGCAGTATGTACATTGAAACAAAGTAGTTAGATTCATGAGTAATTTATAGATGACATAAAAATATAGAAACAATATGATGGTTACCATTAGGACTATCCTTATAACTGTAGTACTTGTAATGAACTGGTAGTAGTAATGAACATGAACCTTTTTACATAAAACAAAAACCATTTTCTCGACAGTGAATGGCAATGACATAGTCCTGTTTGGCGTGGTTTAACTCCAATTTTAAGTTGGAGTTAGGTGTTTCTAATTCCCAAAATTAGTGTAGTTGTAGTGGTGAACAAACTTAAGAACATCCAAGTAATATATTTTTATTATCTACCAAAAAAAATTAACATTTCAGCTATAACTCTAAGGTTTTTTTGAGCTATAAATTCTCAACTATAAATTGAAGCTGCAGTTACAATCATGTCAAATAGTGCCGTATTTTGCAAACTAAAGACGATTCTGTCCCACAAAATTGTAGTTATTGCTTAGAAGTAGTAGGATTTAAAAAACATAGTCTTTACTTTTGTTAGATATCTTACATAACAACTAAATAAGTATAAGAAATGTAGTATGAATAAGTATAGAGAAATGAGAGCGGTGCCTAAGATACCAAAATTAACACTAAAAATTGTGATACCCCTTTGTATCTTCTCAAGGACTGTAAAAATTTTCATAGAACAGAGAGATTACTTGTTCCATATTTCATCAAACTCTCTCCATCTTATAATATTACAATTTAGTACCGAATAAAATATTTTATAGTATAACAAATCTAAACTGTGACACTGTTTAGATTCGTTGTACTATGAAATATCTTATCCGATACTAGATTATGATATTATGGGATGGAGAGAGTAGAGTATATTACGTAGCCTCATATTTACATGCCAAGAGAGGACAAAGAGTTGCGGGAAGTGATGCTCCGCTTCCATTGCTTAAAAATCACAGGATTTTGTAGAGTTTATTGGTTAGAGAGTTATTCATAAAATAAATTTATTCAAAACAAGATAGTGCATGGGTAATGTTTGATTACGATATTTACCCTACCTATTACTAGGAGAGGAATTGGATTAACTAAACTAGGCATCTCATCTCATCGTCTTTGACCGGCCAAAAAAAAATCCATGCTACCCTGGTACTCGGCCTCGGGGTACACGCGAGTGAGCGGCAAGAGAACGAGAAAGAGAGGAGATATAGTACAAAAAGGTCGCCTTTACGTGCGTGCGAGTGCGTGCAACGCCTAGCTATGTGTAGCCACACGTGCGGGTACCTTCTATTTTACTCTGCTCTCGCCTATTTGTTACTTTGGTAGCTGCAGCTATTTACAAAACTTGTTATAAATTTTAGATCTAGTTTATTAAATTTAATAACTATAGAATTTATTTAATATAGCCGATCATGCGTGATTGTTGTTCCTACTGCCGTCGCACGTACACTAAGCGAAAATTAACCTAGAATTTTCATCGATGATGAGCCAACCTAATACTCTCGTACAGT
>KE371725.1:500905-516077 GCA_000418225.1 Zizania latifolia | reverse complement strand
TTTTGGGACTCAGCTCGATCGATCTGCTGGCTTTATCACATCGCACGATATATTCTCGATCGCCAACAACGCACGATCGATCTGATATTCTGATCCTATCCACATGCATGCAGCTGCCTGTGTATCGATCAATCCATCTTTTCTGTCTCTGGCCTGCGTGTGTCCACGGGGGTTCGTTCAATCGTTCATCAGGCGTGGTCTCACATGGCGATTGGCAGCAGCTAGCTGCTGCATGCGGCCGGAGAAGTGAGTTCGATGCATATGGGTGTATTGCTGTGTCGGATGTAATTATCGTTCTTGGATTTGCGAGAGTTAGCTACACAGCCACGACGCCACGGGTCATGTGTCGCATGTGCCCTCGCAGACGCAAGTGGCGAGGAGGTGCTTCAATTCTCTTTTTTTTTTCGGTTTCTTGCCGGAAGGAGAAGCGAGTGGACCAGTGTAAGTGGGGAGGGTGCGAGCTAGCTCAGTCTCTGGTCCATGGTTGGTTCATTGATCGATTAATGGTCCAAGTACGGCACGAGGTATTGTTTATTGTCGTCGGAGGAGAAATTTGTTTCCTGATCCAATAAGTTCAGTTTCTGCCAGAGAACGCATGACTGCAGCTTGACGGGACAACATTTTCTGCGTTTTTCCCCGGTGGCGTCGACGTCGATCGACAAACGCGCTCATATACCGCAAGCACCAAGATCGATCACACGCTGCATGTGATGTGAGAGCGCGAGGCCGGGTCACCACAACAACGGCGACACGCCACGGCTCCGCGTGCAATCCACTCGCGCGCATCGCCCCCGGCCGGACAGCCGAATGCGGCGACGGATGCTTGCCCGCTGCGCCCGCGCGCGCCCGCTCGGCGGATGCGTGCGTGCGCGCGCACCAGACACCAGCGCAGGTCCCGGGCGCGACAGCAACCGCACGAGCACGCGCTCGCTCGCCCCGCGCGGCCAAACGCCACGCCACGCACCCCACCCCGGTCGCGCCCGCGCACACACGCCGTCGTCGCTAGCTAGGCCGCCGCCTTTTGGCTCCCCGCCGGCGCAAGTACGCGCACCCCACTTATGACTTAACTAGTAGTTTTTTTTAGCTCCTCTCCTCTCCTCTCCTCCTCTCCCGCGCGCGCGTACGTGTGCGTGCATGATCATAGAGAGCAACTAGCGGCACATGCACTGTGGCCTCGTGGCTATTCACCACGTGACTAAGGCTGCCACGGCGACGCGAGGCGTCTGGCGGGCTCACGGTGGTGGAGTCCAAGTGGCGGCTGCCTGCTGACTGCATGCGCGCGGAGGAGCGACGCGTACCGGCCGGCCGGCGTACGTGAGATGGACGGAGGCTGCGGACTCGCCATCGCCGGCCGGTCGTCTAGCATTCAGGTAAAAGTCAGCCATTGCTGCTGCATGCTGATCCGTGGAGTTTAGCACACACATCTCGGCGGTTCTTAATTATCCCGTCGACGTCTTTTTGAAGACTGGCCTGGGTTTCGTACGTTCATCAAATCTGCACCGATGATCGATCACTTCAAGACCTGTCCAACTCGTGCAACTTGGAACCCTAGTGGCTAGTGGTTTTGCCACAACCATCTATCGAGCATCGATCTCGATCTCTTTTTCTAGGACAGGTCCTATTGATATGTGCTACACTGCTGTAGCACTACAGACAATTAATCAGATTTTGCTTGACTAAAGCAGCGTGGATATCATCTCTGTCTATCAAAAAAAAAAAGATGCTAATTAGTGTGCATGCCAAGTCAATCGCATCTTTTGCAGATTCTGTGAATGCCGTGTTTATCTATCCTGTCCCGGCATCACATTGGCTGGCAACTAGCAGGACATCCCAAAGATCAAAGGATGAGGCTAGGGTCCGGGTCCGGATCTCCTATAAGTCGAATGATGTTTCGGTACCGAGTGAAAAATATTTTATCTTGTAATAAAAAATATTTCAATAAGATAAATAAAATGAAACACAGTCAAATCTAAGATAAAATATTTTACTTCCACGTATAAAATATTGAATTTCAACTACTGAAATCTAAAAAATAAGGGAAATTTTACAGTTTTTAAGGAGGTACCACAATTTTTAGTGTTAATTTTGTTATTTGTCGGTATCTCAGGTACTAAGAGGTATCAAAATTAACACCAAAATTGTGGCTTGGTACCTCTTCAAGGACTATATAATTACTCAAAAAAAATGTTGCATATAATGGTTTGTTGTTTTTGCAAATAGCATCACTGAATGTTGCATCTCTTTGAATTTTTTTTACCAAGCGACGAAACATTTTTCACCAATTATTGAAACATCGTCTGATATTTTTATTTTCTAGACGCCCAGGATGAAGCATTTTTCGAAGATCAAACTCTGCACTGTGTGGAAGCTGATTCATTTGATACACATGGATCATGGCCGGCCCTATCCAAGGTTCCAAGTCAAAAACACATTGGCTGACTATAACACTGAGATTTCGATTTACCCTACGACAGAGGCTGACACGCGTGGCCCACAAGCGATGGGTTCCCTGGAGCTGATCAATCCATCGATACGTCAAGAACCACGCATACGGGTACTGCAAAAGCTGGACGGAGAGATCGCACTATCTCTGCTCACGCGTAGGGGCAGCTCAGAGTGGCCGTCACACTCAAAAGCGATGTCGCTTACAAATTGATCAGAAAGGAGAGATCGCTCGATTCGTGTCCAGATTATGTAAGGCCTGCAAACGTGATCCAAAGCAGGTTTGGCTGTAAGCTAGCATACACTCGATCGACACATCACTCGCCCCTTTCTTCCACAAAATAATGCTATGTTTTGGATAGTGACACTGTCCAGATTCATTATATTTGTATCAAATCTGATCCTAAATTATAATATTATAAGATAGAAGAAGTAGCACGGAAAAACAGGCCATGCCCTATGCAAGTGGCAGACCAAAAGCATAACGTAAAAACTCTATCTCCAGCTAAATAGCTAGCTCAAAGAGAGATTCATTAAGGAGGAAACTACCTTACAGACGTCCTAATAATTTTTAAAAAAAATCTAATAATGTTTTAACTTTCAGTGAAAATGTTTCATCAGTTAATAAAAAATATTTCAGTAAAATAAATAAAGTGAAATTTAAGTTAAAACATTTTACTCCAACGTATGAAACATTGAATTTCAACCACTGAAATATAACAACGAGGGTGTTGCATATAGTTGTTTCTTTATGTTACAAACAGCATCGTCGAATGTTGTATCTGCTTGAAACATTTTTTGACAACATGATGAAATATTTTTCACTGAGTATTGAAACATCGTCTGTTTTTTTTCAAGTCTTAGTACACCTTAAATGAACATTATTGATTCATTAATGCTGTAAAAAGAGAAAAGACACTGTTCATTAGTTATCCGTCGTGTTTAGCTTCTTATAATGTGTATTATTATTGATCTGCATGAAAGGCAGACTTATTATTGGGTAAGCAGACATGGATAGAGTAATTTTTTTACAGGTCCATCTGCACAATGTTTTCAGTCCAAAAGTAGATTGGTACTTTGGACATGGGTTACACGTACGCAAGTGTGCGTGCAGAAAAAGTATGCAGATGATTTGTGTCTTAGCCAGCAATCTAAAATAATGTATTGACATGACAGAAATGCAAATGCAGAAAATGTGCAATTAGCAAAGCAGATATCGTTAGGTGGTAAAATTGTCACAGATTAGAGCAGTTCTGATTGATCAATCCGTAGTCCCCCCCGGTTTTATTATGAATATATAATTGTTCGTTAGTGGTTAGTTGCTTTGCTTTAGCTCGCAAGCTTTTGCAGTCTCGATCTTGCAACTCCATGAGCTCACACACCTGAGAGCAGGGTTAGCAATCTCACTCGGCTACCGCGGCTAAAGTGCTAAAATCTTAATAAAATATATTAATATATATATAATATTACATCAATTTTTCACGGTTTTATAATTTTTAAATTTTACTGAAAAATTGGTAGGCTGGTTTTTTCCTAGCCAGCCGGTTACCAAGCCCGTTATCATGGTTATCGAGCTAATACCGCCCCTAATCGTCACTGGTTACCGAGCGCTATTGCTCCGTAATCGGCTTGTATCGAGCTATAGCTGACTCTACTACCGCGATAACAGTCACTGAGCCGATTTGAATTTGAAATTTAGATTCTGAAATTTAACCAAATTAAACATGTTACCACCTGGTTACCGTGGTAACTAACCGTCCGGGCCCAAACAAATTTGTGAACCCTGCCTGAGAGAATGAAGAAAAGCGTAGACGGACAATGTTCTGAAGACGAATAATCATATCCTGATGGAGCCTGTGCTGTGCTTTGATGAAATCATAGACGGTAGATACTATGCCCTAATTCTGTTGGAACAGTAGATTGTTTTTCGTTGGTCTGTACCTACCACCATTGCATGATCACAGCATGCTTGTTTGTCCTAATCAAATGATTGGACCCGTCAGGCTTTGATTAGCCATTCCTTTGGCCATCTTTTTCGCTTGTACTGGAGAAAACTATGGGGTTGGTGCATGTCGTGTGAAAATAATAACACTTCCTTGGAACTAATTATTTTCATCCAAAACTCCTTCTCTTCCTTTTTTAAAAGAAAAAAAAGCAGTGATAAGCAATGATTGATTCTCTGAAAAAAGGGGTGATCCAGAGCAACCGTTAATTAGAAAAGTGCAATTTAAGGGTCACTACAATAAATCCTAACCACTGATCTCATTATATCCAAGAGATACAAATGGTTTGTGCTATTATTTTGATCAGTGGTAATATGAATTTAGAAATAATAAAATCATTCAAAAACGAGTGATACGAATATTGAGTCTCAAGTGTAGAACAACTAGGATTTGAACTAAGACATCTGACTCTAATACCATATAAAATTGCATGCATCGACTAATTCAACCTAAAAACTTAAACTGATGATAAAGGTAAGCAATTCACTTTATATATTCCAACAACGAAGATGGTAACTGATATATTCCAACAATGAAGATGATAACCGATCAACCAAAGAAATATATGCAAATTCTCTAGTAATAATTATACTTAAAATATAAATAACTAAAGTACTAATTTATCATTTAAAACTAACAGCTAAGATTAATTATAGTAGAATGTAACATAGCCGTGCATAAAAAAAATTATGCAAAACAACAAGCATATGGTCTAGGTGACATGATGAACGATGGGGATTGATCTGTCCCACAGTGAAGTCATGTGTTGTCCTGTAGAGGTCTACTTTCTCTCGCTGCCATTTATTAGTGATCCTGTCAAACGTCAATACTGGCCCGTAATGATAATTAACTTTTTTGCTATTTGGGTTTGACGGTTTGTAAAATGGTTGTCTTTTGGCAGTTGTGGAATTAGTGGTGGCATTTCAGATGCGACGTATATCCCAAGTCCCAAGCTTCTTTCACGCATGGAGGTTTGTGCTTTTGCCACTTGCAATGAGTTCAGTGATTCACTCTGCTCTGGTGACATCTGTGAACTGTGATCCTAACTGACACAGAAGATGCAACCAATCTCAGAGCTTATTTGTTTCACCTCCTGGATTCAGACTGTAAAAAACACTAACAGTGTAATATAGAAATTAACTAAAATTCAGAAATTGTGAAATACTGGCTTCTCTATATTTTTATCAGCTAGATACTCAAACTATTCGATTATTCAGATTAATAGACTAGTCAACTAGATATTTAGATCAGCTAGCTACTAAAAATCTATGATTAAAAAAAAACTCAGTAAAACTCTCAGTTTGTTTGTCAGTCACTCAGGCTTGAGCTGTTGAGCACGAGCGTCCTTTCTAACACGTTCTGAATGTTAGAATCTGCGTCAGTACAGAAACAGTCAAACACGCCCTATATAAAACAATAAGAAGAGAATCAGGAAACTGTAGAGAACTAGAGATCATAACGTGTAAGGTAGGTGCGGTCAAGGTATATTTTAACCAATAAATTTCGAAGGATACAATGCTAGATTAGATGGCTATGATTGTACTTGAGAATAAGAAACGCATTTAAGCTGGGCCATTTGGAAGAGGACAGCTTCGAGTGCGATTTGAATCTGGGAGTACTTGTCATTTATGTAGGGAGCTCAATTAATTTGGCAACCAAACCAGGTTGACAAGTGATGTTTTGTGCAGTAGCTACAAGTTAGCTGATCTATCCACATGTATATATAGTTCTGCTCAACTACTAATACATCTGTCCAAATTGGAGAATGATAACTTCACGATGCCCACAAAGCCTGTCAAGATCGTGCAGCTTGACACAGATAAACTTAGCTCGGCTCATGAATGATTAGGTGCAATGAGCCTTTCGACAGTGCCTGCACGGTTCATGTTCACGAAAGGTTTGGTTTTCTGATGTTTCGTCAGCTGGGCTGCAACTGCATGCCTCAACAGCGCCGGCCGCTACCCTTAAAACAGGTCTTGAACTCGATCGTAAAACATAACAAATTAAGTTTTAGATATTGGATAATAAGTTAATATAGCAGTCCGTAGATTAGGCGAGTTCTTTGTCTCCTTCATATACATGCTCCTTTGGTCTAGAATCTGATCAATAAATAAAAATAAATATCGTAAATGCATTCAATTGTGACTAGTCATGTCTAGATTAACCTGTTCATTTATTTTT
This sequence comes from Zizania latifolia, assembly GCA_000418225.1. Classification (NCBI taxonomy): domain Eukaryota; kingdom Viridiplantae; phylum Streptophyta; class Magnoliopsida; order Poales; family Poaceae; genus Zizania; species Zizania latifolia. Next base: position 509,451 of record KE371725.1, on the reverse strand, counting down.
AATAAAAGCATGTTTGGTATAGCTCTAACTCCGAGATTCATACTGGATCTAGATTTTATATGATATAATGAATTAGTTTAAACTTTTATTTTTAATCTAAAGTAAGAACTAAATTGCTCAACTAAATACTCTCAGTCTATCCACGGCACCAGATTTAGGATGTCTTGAAGTTAGATTTGGCCAGCTCCAAAAAAAATCTATATACGAAGATATGCCAAATGAGTCTTCAAGCTCCAAACTAATGAAATATGAACACCGGCCCTGTGCGTCGTGCAGTCACAAAACAAAGGAACACTAAGCTCGAAGTGTGAGATCTCTTCAACACTGCATGTGCTGATGTTTCTGTACATGGCGACAATATAGGTCTTCGAGAGAGAGGCCTGACACAGTTTAACGTGTTCGTTGAACAACTGGCGATAAACTAACAGCAATCTTCACTGCGACCCAAGATTCAAATGCGACCTGCGCAGCGGTGGATCAGTCCACGGTTTTCGACGTAGCGAGCTAGCTAGCTGTACGGCTGTACTACCAGATCGCGAGATAAAATATGCAGCGTTACATATGCATCAACGGTGAATTTCTGAATTTTTTTTAGCCGAGAATGGAACATCACACGCTGCATGCAGGTCTTGACTATCCCATCTGGATTTCAGTGGCAGTGGCCAAGGTCAGCATCGTTCGTCAGGGACAAGGTGGAGGACATGTCTCCTTCACTACGCATTTTGTTACTTGTTACTGTCAGCGTGCAGTAGCAGTAGCAGTACTACCACTACCACTGCCGCGAACGAGATTCTAAAGATTCGAAGGTTGCGAAGCAACACTGGATTATGTCTGCTTCTGCGTACGGTGGTCGGCAAGATGCTACGCTTGAGGGTCGCCTCTTCGGACTTCTTTGCTCATATGAACCCAACCTTCGCCAGAAATTCACAGGCCTTTTCGCCCGAACTGCTCACATGCAGGCCAGGTTCAGCTGTCACCGTGATACAGTTTCGTGGAATTTAAGTACTATATTGGATTTATGTGTTTGGTTATATGTACGAGTGGATTTAGCATATATCCATAAATTCAAGAATATGGACTCAGTCTGATTGCGCGATACGCTCAAATTAAGCTTCATTCGTATCCAGGACGACAAGATTCGACTGGTGTAGTGTGAGACCCACTTATCAACAATACTAAAATCAATCTACATCCGCTCGTATAGTCTTAGATTCAACATACCAAACAGAAAACCAGCTACCTGTATCCACTCATACAGCCTCAGATACAACCAAACAAATATTGTTCTATTTAATACATATGACTCGACTCAACCTGCTTCCACTCAAAATATACGATATAACTCTATAAAATCTCGTTCGATCAAACAAACACACGCTAATTCTACCGCGTTTTACGTCAGGCTCTCCCTTCTGGAATCTGGCATTAGATATATCGATCAAAGAAGTAATTCCAAATGCATGCAGGAAGAAGCAGCTAGCCAGCCACTGCCCAATGCTTACGCAGAGAAGACGTACCGTCTGGTTAACGTGGAACAACGAATCGATTTTTGTGGATTTGATTCCAGCGTTGGATCGGGGACGACCGCGACGGGAGAGTGAGAATGGTGACCCGGTCGGCGACGGGACAACGCCGGGGAGGCACTAGCCACTAGCTAGCCATGGACGACGCGTAAACGCAGCAGCGGCTTGCATTCTGGCCGGGGCCCGGGGGTGACGCCGACTCGTTTCGTTCTGCCCTGTTGCACTGCATGCCTTGCAAGAAACTGCGTGTCGTTCTGCATCTTCCTCTTTTCCGAATTAGTTCATGTGTATCATCACAGCATCAGGATGGGGTTCAGGATTTTGCCCGTGAGTCCAATTAAGGTTTTAGACGGAGTAAATTGTCTTTTTAGTCTGTTTGTTTCAGTTTCTAACAGCTGAAGATTCATAGTAGCTGCTCTGAATAGCTATTTAAGCTAGTGAGAATTTAAAGAAGCTGTTGTTTTTTAGCTTCTGGATTATAGTTTATTTCTAGATTCTATGGTTACTGATTCTCACCATCTAAATCTAGAATATGGTTATTTCAACTCCAGATTCTAGAATTAGAATTAGAGGTATACGAAGAAAAATGCTTAAGATTACATCATGTGTTTGCCTGGCCTAAAGAGCCCAGAGAGTAGATTAGCCGGCCTGACCCACAGCAGCCGAGACACCCATTGCAGCAGAATCACATGTGGGTAACTATCAGACTATTCGGACCAAAGGCCCATGAAAACATTATGTATTTTTTCGATTTACTATCAGACTGTTCATCCGAGAATTGCAGAGAACACAAAAGAGAGCTCTCTCTGTGTGTGTATGAGTAAGAAAAAAACATATGGGTATTTTGGCTGGATATATCAATATCACAATAATTGAAACAACAAATGTGTAATGGAAGAATTCGCTGTCGTGAACACTATACTGTGAGGGTTCGTGGCACCAACTCTTCATCATTGGCAGATTGCTTCCTCCATACAACTGGAGAGACCAATCTCCAAACTGCAAAAGTATAGACGTCAGTTTGGCATCAGCATTTTTTCTCTCCAAAATTTCTAATAATTCAGATGGTGTTATTTCAGTAAGCAATCAACGCACAATTAATCAGAACCTTAGCGAATACAGCAGGCAGCAAAGATTGAGACAGCTAACAGTTAAAAGCAGCTGTTTCAGTAAGAAGCTGCGAGACAAGCAACAGAAACTGTCGACTTACTGTATATGCTAGCTGCAAACCATTCATTGATGATCTTTACCCATGTACTAGCCCATCCAACATCTATGCTCCACCTGATTATGAAAGGGAGGATGTCAGAGGATGTTGTTGGATGCATCTTCTGCTCAAACACAGATGAAGTTGCAAAGTAGTCCCTCCATCTCATAATATTGCAATCTAGGACCGGATTTGATATTTTATATTACAACGAATCTGGACACTGTGAAATGTCATTGTACTATGAAATGTCAAATCCGGACACTGTTTAGATTAGTTGTCCTATGAAAGATTAAATCTGAACACTATCCAGATTCATTGTACTATGAAATATCAAATTCAATCCTAAGTTGTAATATTATGAAACGGAGAGAGTAACATCATGTCACTAGTGACAATGATGGCACACTGAAGAATACCAGCAACTACTAAGCATGTCTCCACCCAAATCATATGGACCATTGCTTTTCTGCATTAGGGCATATATAGCCATGTAATTGCATAATGGTAGGATGCCTTACTTTCTTGTTGGATGGTTAAGCTCCCAGTTAATGAACAGCATTGCAAAATACATAGCTCCCACTGCAAATACAATGTGGAAAATCTCGTAGCTGTAGGGAACGTCCTCTTCTGATTGGAGATCATCATTTCGAAACTGAAACATCAATACTTGGACTCTAGTTACTGTGATGACCAATATTAACTGCCAATTTCTTGTATTACCAATTTACCATTCGTACAACACTGAATTTTGGGCTCATGCACTTGAAGGGTGTATGAAACTACTGATTCTTCAGTTATAAACTGGTTGGCAGAGAAAGTAAAGTCGAAAAGTTGAGACCTTAAATTGAAGAATGATTTTACGGTCCTTGATGAGAGATATTAAAAGATACCATAATTTTAGTATTAATTTTGGTATCTCATAGTACCTGAGATACCGACAGATACCAAAATTAATACTAAAAATCGTGGTACCTTTTGTACCTCATCAAGAAGTGTAAAATTTCCTTAAATTGAATGATGCTAGAAAATTGAACGATGATTATGACAATAAAAGGTAAGGTCCTAAACTTACTTGGAAGGATCTGGTGTCAATTCCAGTAGAAAATGTGGCCATCACGATTGCAAAGATTGCAATAATGAAGCTCTACAAAATCACAGCGTGGTTAATTACAACACTGACAGTCATTTACTAACATGAAATAAAAATGAACAATAAATATGTCCACCCAACTGGGCAGATATCAGATGAAGAAAACGACATGAAAAAAAGAACGACGGATCGTTTTCAACAAATAACAATCGAAAAGAACACTAAGCTTCCCCTTACAACAACAGTGGCCCAATCACCATCCTTGGCAAATTTCATCTCAGTGTGACACTTTCCAGTCTTTGGTTCACTGCAATGTGCAAAGGAATATTATGAGAACTAGATCGTAATCTTTGATACCAGATATGTAAATTATAGAAAAAGAGGACACAATATTAAAAAGTACCTATGGAGTGCAGACCAACAGAGGAACACTACATATAGACCCATGATTCCTGACGACAGGAGACCCTCGTTGACCTGCTTGGCAAACATCACAAATTCAGATCATACACCTTATATATATATGTCAAAGCAATATAATTTACGACTAAAATTTTACAATCCTTAAGGAGTTTCTAAGAGGTAGTGTTAATTTTAATATATTTTAGTACCTAAGATACCAACAAGTATCAAAATTAACATTAAAAATTATGGTACGGTATCTCCTAAAGTACTGTAAAATCACTCAATTTACAAAGCCAGACTAAAATTTTCAGCGTCAGTTTAAGTGACATATGCAAATTACGAGATTAGCACACCCTTCTGTTACTTTTTTTTTCTGAAAAATTTGCTTCCATCTGTTCGCTAATTAACTAGGAATTCTGGTGGTGAGCTCGGCCTCAGGACTGCGTAGGCCGTCCGACGAGGCCGTCAACCTTGGCCCAGTCTCAAATTGGGCCGAATAATTTTTGTATGAAATTATCTGTATTTTCGGTTCAGTGTTGCAGAATGTTATCTCCTGTCACGATTTCCTCTCAATTTTTTTGGTTTAATCTTTGCATCGCCGACGACTACCTGCAAGAAAGGTAAGTTCAGGTGCTAAATTTGCTCGCACCTTTGAGTGCAGTGACACCGCCATCATTGTCATCACCAAGATCGCCGTCCATGTGATGGTGAAGATGTTGAACACGCACGACGAGCTGGGGACGTACAGCACACACAGTACGGCGATTCCGGCGAACGAGGCGATGAAGGAGACAGTCGACAAGAACAATCCGAACAAGCCACTGCAAATCACACAAGAACATCCGTGTCATGGACCAGGTGGCAGACAGCATTGATGCAGAGTGATTGTGGAGGAGGTTTATGCACAATTGCTTTGATCCGGAGTCTGGCATCCAGCGGCTGTTGCACCATGAGATGAAGTACTGCATGCTTATGAGCTGGAGAAGGAGAAATACCCTGGAGGGATCATGAAACAGAAGTTAACCATAACCTGCACTGCAATCTAAGTAGAAGCATTTAGATAACTTGTGCACTGAGAATCCAAGCTTGAGTAATCTCAGCAGTCAGTATAATGCATGGTATTCATTAGAATTACCCGGCACCCATTCGAGCAATTTCACCTGCAGAGGAAATGAAATAGGTTTTGTTTAGCGCACTAATGATTATAATTTCTTTGCCAGCTGAAAAGTTCTGATGGAATTGCTAGTCTACGGAGGATAAGTTTTGCAATGTACGATTGCTGAACATGTACTAATGCCGTATATCTAATGTCTTGCACTATCTGCAGTAACTACACCTGTGGTACACCACCCAGTGAGCAGAGTACTGTGTGGATAAACAAATTAGGTTTCTTTTACGGTACATCTCTTACCCCTCTTAAGGGATAGAATTAATCTCAGCCATTGAGTAAAAAAACTATGTAACCTACTACCTCCTGAGAGGTAAGACTTTGACTATTTTTTATTGTGGCTGTTAGATCAGGGTTATCTATTACCTCCTCATCAATTTCTTTTAACCGTGGTTATTAGATAAAAAAATAAGCGGTTGATGTATCTTAAAATTTATCACAAATCAAAAGAAACTTACCATATAGCTGGATGAAGATGTTAGGGATGATGAAGGGGATGATCATTGACACGGCATACACAAGAGACTTCAGAACCCAGAATCCGGAATGCCACGAGTTGCGAATTTCATGGAGCTTGCGAGTTCCAAATGTCGTGGCGAACATCAACCAGAAAAATATCTGGGCTTTGCATAAGGAATGAACAAATGGAACACAACTCCTCCATTGATTGATCACGCCTACCCTTTTAATTTTGCTCGGTACTTTTAAAGTAAACATCTCGAAACAGTCTATCTGCATTCATATCTTCTCAATTAGCATGCAAAACTAGCGACAGCAATTGCAATATTCAGAATTATGATGCAAAAAGGATATAGCTGTGGATAAACAAAAAGGATACAAAGCAACCTAAGCTCACTCGAAGCACTCCTCCAGATTGGAAACATTTTGAGTCTCCTGCTCCACAAACCGGCACATCTGAAGGCCAGAACAAACAGCAAGAACAGTGAGTGAGTACAGAACATGGCATTCATCGCGAAGCCTCCAAATACAAACACGAAAGAAGTAGAACTGGCAGATGCAGAGGCAAGAGGGTGCAGAATTGGAAGTGGAGGAACCTACGGTGCAGGCCGCGGAGCAGCTTGGCCCCGTAGTCCCTGATGAACCAGGCCAGCAGGTTGGTGGCGAAGAATACGAGCCCGTAGGCGTACCGCGCCCTCAGCGACTGCCTCCTCCTCCTCGCCTCCTCATGCACACTGTCCTGGTACAGCCCTGTGCCTTGCGCCTTGTTCATGTCCACCCACTCCTGGCGCCGCCGCCGCCGCCGCCGATCGCCGGATCTTGAGCACTAGAATTCAAGCTATCGCTCAGCTGCTGAAACTTGCCGCCCGAAACTCGCTTGGGCGGGGAAGGGAAGAGGAGCAGAGAACTCTTCTCACTCACTGCTCGAACCAGCTTCGTTGCTACTGTTGCAGGCTTGCAGCTGCAGCAATGGTGTCACGTCGCCTTCACTTCACAGTTCACGCTTTGCTCGCTTGCCTCCTTAAACCAGGCGGGTGCTGAGCTGGCACTGGCGCGCTGGTCGTAGCATTTTGGACCGCCCGATGCGCGGATCCGACGGCCGCGCTGCACTGAAGGGCGGGGCCCGCGCGAGGGGGACCCGTGCTCTTCTCTTCTAGAAGAGCGCCCGGACGACCGTTGGCGCGGGGATGGCGTTTAAAGTGGGACGGCGCACTTTGCAAAAGCCCCTCCGTTTCCCACGAAATTACAATTCTTCGCTGTGGTTTCTGTCTCAAGTGATTTTATGGTTTTGGGAGGTACGAGAAATACCATAATTTTAATGTTAATTTTAGTATCTCTTAGTATCTGAGACACTGACAGATACTAAAATTAACACTAAAAATTGTGTTTCCTCTCCCTTTTATCTTGGTGATTAGGGGAAAGTTGAGGGTTAATGTGACAATTTTTTTCTTCACCGAATGTTGTCCGGACGAAACCCAAGCCCTTGTAAACTATGCATCGCTTTGGCTCATTCGTGTAGACACGTTTGTACTGCTATTACGCGTTTTAATGGGGTTTGGTGAAGAACAATCGGAGTGATATGAAACTGGCTAGCTAGCCTTTTTAGGCACAAAATGACACGATGGTTAGGTATAAACAATCACCTACTGCTTTTGCTAATCTTGTTGTTCTTCTTGAACCGCAATTAAGCGGCTGTGCAAAAAGAAAACGATCCTTTTTGCGCTCCATCTTTGGGCAAACTTGTCGCCATGGTGAAATATAGTTCGTTGTCTGGCCATTTCGGTCTGGTTTGGACAGGATTTTGGTTTCCTCGGTGCAAGATTTGTTGGCCTCGCAGGAGTGCAGGAGTGGAGTTAGAGATGTTAATGGAACCTGTTCCACGATTCTTCACGAAAAATTCCCCCATTAAGGATCGAGGATGTATATTATTTACCCACGGAGAATAATTAAACAGAAAAAACAGCTCCTATCGGGTTTAGCAGAGATAGGTATGATCCTCCACTCCTCGTCCCCATCCCCTGCGGAGACCCGGTTCAGCTAAAGAAAAAAGGCACAACCCAATAGCCCAATAATATAGCTAGAGTATAAAATGCTCAAACCCTAGCTTCTCTCCCAAATCTCTCTCTTCACTCTTTAGTCTTTAGTCACAAGGCAGGGTGTCGTCGCTGTCGTACACTAGCGCATCCTCTGCGCCCGTCGCTGCCGTGCTGTTCGTCGCACCGTCTGTGCCCATCGCTTGCAGCACCGCCACCACTACGCCCACCGCCGCGCCCGTCGCCTGCTACGTCATCATCGTCGTCACGCCCATCGCCTGCCACATCGCCGTCGTCGTTGTGCTCGTCGCCTACCGCGTTGCCATCGCCGCCAAGCTGTTCGTCGCGCTGGTGAGGTGGCCATCAATCTCCCACACGCACTGCCTGACCGACGGCTTCCTCCCACGCAACCACCACCAACACGGGAACTACGGCAGTCGCGCAGTCTGTCGAGCTCGCCGTATGGGGGCTCCACGGGAAAAAATCCCCGTGGGGGATAGGCATGGAAAAAAATATGTCCCTGTGAGTGTTGGCGGGAACAGGAACGGATATAGGAAGGTAATTTCGACGGGAAATTTTTCGTTGACATCTCTAAGTGGAGTGGGAGTACCTTGCTAAATTTGTGGCAAAGAATTGCAGGTTGGTGCTGCATGAATGA
>KE371725.1:484324-496822 GCA_000418225.1 Zizania latifolia | reverse complement strand
GCCCTGGAAGTTGTTGTCGTTCAAGTTGAGCACCACCAGCTTCGAGCAATTTCCAATCTCTGCAGGGATAGCTCCAGAAAACTCATTGAATGACAGATCAAGGTAAGTCAGCTCAGCCAGACCACCAATGCTCGGGTCGACGGTGCCCGACAGGTTCATGCTGGTGAGGTCCAGGGACACCACCGCTGTCCTGGACCCCGGCGAGCAGTTTACACCCTTCCACTAACACGGGGACGGATCCCCGGGGTTCCAGTCGTCAAGGTGGTGTAAGGTGTCAACCATCTGCTTCTTCAGCGCCAGGAGAAGCCAGCCTTCATGGTTCAGCCCCTGGGTGCCAGTGACCAGCAAGAAGGTTAGTACCACGCCGAGCTGCAGAGCCCAGGGCATCCCCGCAACAGAGATCATCTTCCCTTCACAATGCTTGCAGTGGACAAAGCGCCAAACCTTGTTCGCTTCCTGCAATACGATGCATAGAAGAGTAACAACATGCATGCGTAAGGGACCGAAAAAGAGCAACCTTTTGAATTGGAAAGATTCTGATAGTAGTATCTCTTCTTTAAAAAAAAAAGTAGCAGAACTACCTGCAAGCTAACAAATTTCTTTGTTTCAGTTCAGAACTATGCACACTTAAAAACAAGGCAGCAAAAACATCTCAACTCATCAACCGCAGGGCTGAAGAATGAATCCAGAGAATCATTCAAACCCGGGAGCGAGCGAATTGAGGTTTGAGGCCATCCGAATCGAGGCAGCCACACTGAAAAGAAGCACACCCAAAAACAGCAGGAATCACATTCCCCTGACCAGGAATGGTATGCCGGCCTTCAACTCGTCATGGACCAGAATGGGCGAGGACCGGACGAGACGGGAGGGCTGGCTTGTTCTTCGTCGAGGAGAAGAGCCGGAGAGGTGGTCGAAGTGGGAGAGAAGAGGAGGGAGGAGGAGATGGAATTTGAGGCTGGAAATGGCAGGCAACCACTCTTTCAAGATGGCGGGGCGAGCGTCCTTTCCTCTGCTTCCCTCGCGCGCAGTGGCGCGCGCACACACACTCAGACACTCAGTGGCTGTGGCTAACGTCAGCATCGTTCGACAGGAACAAGAGAACACGTCTGACGTCTCCTTCACTACGCATTTTGTTACTGTTAGTCTGTTACTGTCAGCAATTCAGCATGCAGTAGCAGTACTACCGCTGCCGCGAAAGAGATTCTAATGCTTCCACGGTTGCAAAGTAACACCCGATTATTATGTCTGCTTCTGCGTATGGTGGCCGGCAAGATGGTAGGCTTGATTGTTCGACCGCGACGGGAGATTGAGAATGGCGCATCGGCCGGCGGCGGGACAACGGCACAACGCAGGGGAGGCACTAGCTAGCCATGGACGACGCGTAAACGCAGCAGCTGCTTGCATTTTGGCTGGGGCCCGGGGGTGACACCGACTCGTTTCGTTCCGCCTGCTGCATTGTTGCAAGAAACCGCGTGTCGTTCTGCATCTTCCTCTTTTCCGAAGTAGCTCATGTGTGTCATCACATATTCACATGTTAGAAGCGGAGTCCAGTGAAGGTTTTAGACGAATTAAATTGCCTTTTTATTAGAGGAAGACGAAGAAAAATGCTTAAGATTACATCATGTTTGCCTGGCCTAAAGAGCCCACAGCAGCCCAGGCACCCTTTGCAGAATCACACGTGGGTAACTATCAGACTACCCAGACCAAAGGCCCATGAGGCCATGAAAATATTGTGTATTTTTCGATTTACTATCGAACTATTCAGAACACCGAGAATTGCAGGGAAGAGAGCTGTCTGTATCTGAGTAAGAAAGAACACGTGGGTATATTAGCTGGATATATGGATGTCACAATAATTGAATCACCATGTTCACATTATCGCCGATAGCTATCCCGATAATTCTGTTTATCACTAGGGTCCGATAAAATCATCTATCTTCTAAAAATTTCGCTGTTTTTTAAAAGACCCACTAAATTTTAAGACCCGGCCCATAATCACTCTACTATATAAACTCTAACAAAAATTACCCATATACGATGTATTAATCTATAGATTATAGATTTTTTGTTTTATATATCTAATGAATCTATATGATTTTCTGAACAAATTAAGCTGTTTTTTTCAAAAAGTTTTCAAACTTTTTTCAAATTTTATTTGAATTTTTTTTATATCTCTGATATATTCGATAATCCCGTTTACCAGTACCCTTCGATATTTTTTTAATATCGATAGATGAAACCATTCACCACTAACATCATGTCAGTTCACTGGTGACAACTGACAAGGATGGCACGCTGTAGATTGTAGAATACCAACAATTATTAAGCATGTCTCCACCCAAATCATATGGACCATTGCTTTTCTGCATAATGGTAGGATGCCTTACTTTCTTTGTTGGATGGTTAAGCTCCCAGTTAATGAACAGCATCGCAAAATACATAGCTCCCACTGCAAATACAATGTGGAAAATCTCGTAGCTGTAGGGAACGTCCTCTTCTGATTGGAGATCATCATTTCGAAACTGAAACATGAACACTTGGACTTCAGTTACTGTGATGCATGGCCAATATTAACTGCCAAAATTTTTTATTAGCATTCGTACAACACTGAATTTTGGGCTGATGCACTTGAAGGGTGTCTGAACCTACTGATTGTTCAGTTATAAACTGGTTGGCAGAGAAAGTAAAGTCGAAAAGTTGAGACCTTCAAGTACCATACAGCGATGCTAGAAAACTGAAAGATGATTACGATAATAAAAGGTAAGGTCTTAAACTTTGGATGGACCTAGTATCAATTCCAGTAGAAAATGTGGCAATCACGATTGCAAAAATTGCAATTATGAAGCTCTACAAAATTACATCATGACGTTTTATCCGCATGTGAAAATGCTTTTATAATGTAATTTGTAGTCTAAATGAAGAGTTCATAAAATTAAGGTACTAATAAAATTTTTTAAGTGATTTTACAGACCGGTACGTAGCGACAGATATCTAAATTTAAACTAAAATTATGGTACCTCGAATGTAAAATTTCCCAAATTTTTAACTTTTATCTCTGTCGCATTAATGTTCGCCAAGATCGAATTTTTTGTTTTAATAATACATTTTTATTCAAAATTTCAAATCTGATATGCGAATTTCAGAAATCGTAAAAATAGCCTTCTATCGGGCTATCTGACCACATTGGCCTAGATCGGCAGGCGCCAAGTTTAATCTAGATCGGCAGTTCATCGGTTGACAGAAGCCTGCGCCTGCCGATCCAGGCCGATCTGTCCTAGATCAGCAGACCATAGCCTGACAGAAGGCTATTTTTACAATTTCTGAAATCCAATTTTGAATAAAAAAATATATTATTAATAAAAAAAAACTCGGCCAAGATCTATCCTCGTGGACGGGGAGGCTTTGCAATTAAGCCTTCCGGCCCATTGGCCTGAGTTCCGGCCCATCCACACACGTGCAGGCCGGTAAAATGGACTAAATCACGGGCTATACACAGAATGCGCCGAGATTTCAGCCCAACCTGAGGCCCATGTGGTTCACATCCGCCGTCCGATCAACTCTTCACGGTCCAGATAGACCAAACAGCCATTCGCCTGTACTTGAAGCGGCAACCTCCTGGACCCCATCGGGGGCCGGAATGCGGCGGCGGAGCATCACGGAAGCAGCCGGCGGCCGGCCGGCCGGCCGGAGTGCGGCTCAGATAGCATCACTGGGGGAGAAGCATCGCGCCGCCTCTGGACCACGTCGTCATCATCAGCGGCTGGCGGCGAGGTGGGCGTGGAACGCGAAGGAAAACCGCGGCAATCGGGCGACGACCAACAAACCGGCGAGCCGTCAGTCGAACAGATTAGCATCGAAGAAAGGCATCAGTGCCAATCAATACCATCAAACAGGTAAACAGAGTTAAGCGTACGAACGAAAAAAAAACAAAATTTTCTCTCGCTTGCTAGCTCCTCTCCGGTAAGGTTTCACTACCACACGCACTGAGAAGGGTAGAACCCTACCCTTAACTTCTTAATTTTATTAAATTGCTATAAAAAATTTATTTTTTTAATAATTAGTTAACAATAATTATATTAGCATAGGAATAATATATGCTATCCCGCTTGGCTGCTCATCCATATCAGATAGAGAGTTGCTTAATCACAAAAAAGTTAGTTTGGATTACACGACAAGCTATCCTGCAATAAAAAAAATTCTGCACTTCGTAAACGCGGCGGCGCCCACCCGTCGTCGTCCAACTCCAGTGGCTTGCTCATCTTAGGCAGGCGACAACACGGCGACCCCTCTCCAGCCCAGTTTCTCTCGTGACGAGTGAAGTGACCACCTCGTTTTTTTTACCTTTTTCTCAATGGAGGAAGTCCTAACTTTAGTTTTAGACCTCGAACGTAATCACAACCAATAATACAGTACATATACGGCGTATAATTTGTTTAACGATAATGACTCGTTCCGTGCATCGATCCTATGCGTAACGTGCGATCGTCGGATGCCAGCGGACCTGTCATCTACAGTTTATTCTCTTTAAGATCCAACGACGGTGTTTTACAATGTTTCACCGAGCTGATCTCAAGTCCTGTAATATCGTTATTTATAATGAGATTTAACATAATATAGTATAATAAATTTAAACAGTATTGTACAATGAATCTAAATAGTGGTACTATTCAAATTTATTATACTATATTATATTAAATCCGATCTTATATTATAAAATTATGAAATAGATAGATAGAGTATAATGTATGCGATAAAAATGTTTTACAATTCCTAGCTGCTCCTTTGTTTAAGACACCAGGGGTCATTGCATCACGAATTCCTGAAGACGGCAGATTAGGTGGTGGCTGTCACGTCAATACCACACACACTTGGACAGAGGATAAGGATGTTCTATTTAATTCATCCATTTTTTCATTATTTCCTTGAATGCAGGAGTACAAAACTACAAATACACATAAACAGGATAAACAAACGATGAACTTTACAGGAAGGCAGCAGGGAGAAGAAATGGGTGCCTCTTGCTATGGAATATTAGTAACTGTGTGCGTAAGTTTGCCTGGTTGGGATCCCAATATTTGATCGTTCCAAGCTGGAAGACGATGAAGCTTCCACCAGAGCTGGACAGTGTGTCAGTCTGCCATGTCATGCTACCGGTAGCTTTCCATCTCCACCGGACGTGCCGTGTCAACGCACACGAGCTCCACCCATGTCGACGCCGGCGAGATCGACCTCCCCCGGCGCGCGAGTTGATCACTGCCCAACAAAACGTGGCCTCCTGGGGGAGGCAGCCCTCGGAACCTTCGCCAATCGCATTCTCCGTCCCCACATGAACCTCTGCCAACTTGCCAAGAAACGAATTGTTTAGGCAGTTGTCGTTCTGAATCAATGTAGGGATCCCAGTCGTCAATCGCACGTACGAACAGTGTAGAAATTCAGAGAAGAAAATTGTGGGCGTGGTTCTGGATCTTTGGGGTTCAGATTCTGTCTACCAATTTTGACGAAACATGGGCTACATGAGTACATGACAGTTAGGAGAGCATTGGAAGAAGACGTATAAAATGGAATCGTTTATACTCTCCGATACCACGGAGGCGAGCTAGGACAGCGTGGAAGCTGGAAGCTTAGCTGGGCGGATCATACTTTGGCAGTTTGGCTCGGATAGTCGGATTCCGAGATGAAGAGGAGGCATTGGGGCTACCCTTCGTGCGAGCTGCTCTTGCTCGTCGCCGTCGTCTTCCTGCTCCTCTTCTTCCGGTGCTCCCTGCGCCACTCCGGCGCTGGTGAGAAGGCTGGCCGCCTCGCCGGGGCCGCGGCGCCGGATGGTGGTGCGGGACGGAGTGGTGACGTCGACGAGAGGCTCGTAGAGCTCGCGGCAGTGGACCCGGCGGCGTCGGCAGTGCTGCAGGCGGCCAAGAAGCTGATCGAGGGGAACCTGGCGAGGGCGCCGGAGGAGCACCGCGACGTCGCGCTCCGGGGACTGCGGGAGTGGATGGAGAAGCAGCGGTTCGACCCCGGCGTGATGTCCGAGCTCGTGGAACTCATCAAGCGCCCGATAGATCGGTACAACGGGGGGACGGACGACGACGGCAGCGAAGGTCGGAGGTACGCGTCGTGCTCCGTGGTCGGGAACAGCGGGATCCTGCTGGCGTCGGAGCACGGCAAGCTCATCGACGGGCACGAGCTCGTGATCCGGCTCAACAACGCGCCGGCGGGGAACGGACGGTACGCACGCCACGTAGGCTCCAGGACCGGGCTGGCGTTCCTCAACAGCAACGTTCTGAGCCGGTGCACCGCCGCGCGCCGCAGCATCTGCTTCTGCCGCGCATACGGCGAGGGCGTGCCCATCCTGATGTACATGTGCAACGCCGCGCACTTCGTGGAGCACGCCGTGTGCAACGCCAACTCATCCTCCTTGGGCGCCGGCATTGCTTCCGCCGCCGCCGCGCCGGTGATCGTGACGGACCCGCGTCTGGACGCGCTGTGCGCGCGGCTCGTCAAGTACTACTCGCTGCGCCGGTTCGCGCGGGAGACGGGCCGGCCGGCGGAGGAGTGGTCGCAGCAGCACGACGAAGGCATGTTCCACTACTCGTCAGGGATGCAGGCCGTGGTGGCCGCCGCCGGCGTGTGCGACCGCGTGTCGGTGTTCGGGTTCGGCAAGGACGCGGCGGCGCGGCACCACTACCACACGCTGCAGAGGCGCGAGCTGGACCTGCACGACTACGAGGCGGAGTACGAGTTCTACCGGGACCTCGAGTCGCGGCCGGAGGCGATACCCTTCTTGCAGCACTCCGGGTTCCGGCTGCCGCCGGTGACGTTCTACCGCTGACATGCATGGGCTTGCCGCCGGCAGTTGGAAGTTGGAGCTACGTACGTAACGACCTACCTGTGGTTCTGACAATTAATTATTTTATACTTAGACAGCCGTTTTGTCAATGCAACACGGATGGAACCAACTGTACATGCAAGAACATTTGAGCCGTGATCAACTCGCTAATTAATCTTTGCCGTGTTTTGCCGGCGAGGCCGCTAATTTGGCTTGGTTGCTACGGTCATCGGCGGCTCTGTCTTTAGTCCGTGGCTTTGCACGGCCAAACTTAAAATCGCCAAGAACTAGTGGATCTCCAACTCCAAGGCGCTGAAAAAAACGCTGAATCTCGCAGTGGACAAGTGGACTCTGCTATTGATTTCGCGGCACGTGAAACATTGTGAATCATTCCGATTTCGACGAACTAGACCAAACTCGGCCTACATATTTCGACAGCTCCACTTAGTTCGATCTCCATCTTTTGTTTTTTTTAGAAAAAACTTCTCAAATACAAAACTGTATAACTGCACAAGCAGGAGGACATGAGTCCATGTGGATGGGCTTAAATTTCGGTCCATACAAACGAGGGCCTGAAGGAACCTGGGCGGCCGCGCCTGTGTGCTCACCGGACGCAGTGTTGCTCCCGAACGGTGGCAGCTCGCTGGTAATCAACTTGTTGTTAGAGATACTTAGAGATACGTGTAATATTTTAATTATAGATTTTATTAGAAAGAAAATTTTATAGATAATGACGTATAAAGAAATACTAGTAGATATTTCACGTAATTCAGAAAAAACATGATACCAAAAAATATATGAATTACTTACAGAATAACAAAAGAAGTAGCAAAGAGTGTGTAGAGGAAGTAGTCGATGTCGAGATTCACACGAGCCGTCGAGCACGAGCACTGCATAGAAAACCAATAGCCGCCCCGTGCAGTTGTTCTCTGCAGCAATGATTCAGAGATCCCGTTCTCCTTCTAATTCGATACATACCAAATAGAAGGCTGACGAAGTTCCAACAGTACAACAAGCTCAAAGCAGTGGAACAGAGATGGAGAAAGAGAGAATGGGGATAAAAGCTACCAGAATAAATTTGCCTAATTATTACTAGTAAATGCTAAAATTTATCTCACATAAACTTGGCCAGAAATACTGGTAACTGGAGTTTTTAATCTGGTAATCAAGTGGATATTCAAATTTTAGTTTTAATCACATTAAAACAGTGCATTTAGATACAGATAATGTATGCATGAAAGTCTAAAAATTCAAATTGACTTGGCATTATTTTGCTACTACGATTGCAAGTCGCAAATCACACGCAATTTCACGCGCACGCGTGCACGTGACTTTTAGCTAAGTCTATCATGAGCTCTCTTTATTTAAGAAATAGAGAGAACTCCACCTTATAAGTGGGTCTCCATCCTACTAATTAGATAATATGGGACTATTTATGTACACATGCTTTGGAATTTATGAAATAGGCCACCTCACGGGGCAATTTCTAACACTTATTAAGCACAAGCATTCTAAGAATTGATGCTGATTTCTATCCAAACGAATCGCATAGTCAGGCGATAAGAGAAGCTTTCTTCAGGGATACATGGGTAGGTTTTGGATTGTCACTGAATTCACAGGGATATGGACAAACAGAAGTAGAAGTGTAGAACAGACGGGTGAATTCACTACGTGAGTAACTTCACGGAGATTACAATGCGAGGGCCACGTTTCGAGCAATTTTCCCTTTCTAAAGAGGATCTAGCACTCCTATGAATATGGGAAAAGATACTGTTCTCAGTTGAAAGCTGGTTACAAGTTACAACACGTGCAACTCCCAACAAGGCCAGGGCACTATCTCAATTCTCAAAGAAAGAAAGAAAGAAAGATAAGGTCAGAAGTCTAAAATATTTGGCCCAATGCCTACTCATCACAGTAAGGAAATGGCATCGTAATGCTTTTCCTTGAACCAATACTGCTGCTCCTGCCCCCAATGTCAACATAAAAAGATAAACTAATCCTGCTGCACCTTGAAATAAGAAAGATGCCATCTAGTTTAGAAATCTCAGACCTGAGGAATGTTCAGAGCCGACAGCAGCTGCTAATTACCTTGTCTTGGTTCAAGTTATCTTGTTGCACCTGACAGACCATGCTAGATTGGGCCATTAATATGTCCTGATTGATTTTCTCGATGGTGTCCTGACTGATTTTAACCCATTTTCATACGTTCAGATTGACAGTTTGACATATGGAGCAGTGCTCTGCTACACCTCAAAGTCAAAAACACATGGCCACTAAGTTGTTTCGCTTCCCAAAAAGCTACAATACTACTGACACCATATGCTACTGCTGCAGTGGCGACGGTGAAACGTACTAATGTCATACTTTGACTAACTATTTGATCAACAGGACATCTACAGGGATGCAGCAATGCATGATTTGGCCAGTTCAGCTGTAGTTTCTATGTACAAGCTATGAAGCTGCTTAAGATATTTTTCCGCACAAAAGTTTCAAGAGAAGTGCTCAGTGCTCATATTTTCATAGAAATTGCCAATTGCTTCCTAGAGACCTGGTACTGGCATTGAAATACAATGCTGAGAACAATAAATTGCCAGATCATCAAAAGAATCTGAGACAAGGTCCTCCAGCAATTCACTCGCAATCTGTGCTGCGATCTCGTCTGCTTCCAGTATCAACAGCTTGATCCAACCTCTTCCCTCTACCTCCTCCTGCACAATTCTTTCCAACATCTTTCCAGCATTGTCGTCCTTGTTTGCTGCATAGCTTCCAGCTCCATAAAGCCAATCCCTCACAAGGCTCCATACTTCTTCCCCTAAAGTTTGAGACAATGTTTCCCGCCATGTTCCGAAGTATGCTCTACTCCATGGATAGGTGCCCAGTAAGGCATCCTGGCCAATCTCAACCAAGGCCATATTTACACAGTCAAAAACAAGCTTTTGGTGTGACCTTCGCTCCCTCGATTTAGCATCCTCCTCCTTGCGATCCAAGAACTCGTCACACAATGCAGGGCTAAGGGGGGAGTCTGGCAAGTACCACCTTGTGAAAACCAAATTTAACTGCAGATTGCCTAATCCAGCAGACGACACTATCTTTTGTACAAGGGAGTAGCATTGTAGTTCATCATCATCACCTACATTGGAGGGCATTAGGTGGCCAAGTAATGGAGAACGCGAGTTGGTATCCTCCCAAGATAATGAACGAGCAATAGAGTCAATGGCAAGGGATCGTAAGGCAACCCCTACAGATATAGAGAACATGTAGTTAGTACATAATCAAAGAGACCAATGACAAGCTCACGGGTCAGAACAGGAGGTAAAACTTACTCTCGATGCAGGAAGTGCTTCTTGAAGATTCAGTACTCTTGCTATCTTCAAATACTGTGTCAAGAATAGAAGTAGGACTAGGCTGATCGTGGATAGATTTTAGACTACCGCTTGATTTTTCTTCATCAACATTTCCACTCACACAATCAAAAGATACAGGTACTTCGACGGAATCAATATCCTGCGACATGTCTCTTATTAGTTATTGAGAGTAAGAGTGCTAGAGAACAGAGAAATATTCTTTTGCTGAAACTCAAGAAGAGATAATCAAAGGTAGTGGGAGGAAATTGCAGTAGAAAAAAATGCAATGATATAAAGGCAAGTGATAACTAATAAGTAATAAGGCGTAAATCTAATTTGAGATTAGTGTTTACTTTTGATGAACAGATAGATACAATGGTGGAATTATCAGCTTTGTCCTTGCAAAATGCCCTTTGTTCATCAAGACCGAGATTGTGATCAGACTGCGACCCCATGTGCCCAATAGAAGTGACTTCAACGCTCTCACCGGAGCTATCAGATGAGAATGCAGTTTTCTCTTTTGTCATCCTTTTACTGCCAGGGAAGAAAAAACTTGATATTTTCCCCTTGAAAGATAATTTTCCTTTACCTGATTTTGTAACTGCCTTCGATGTCCCTTCAGAACTTGCAGATTGAGCATTCACCGCTACGTCATCAAATATAGATGATGACACCAGAACAGATTTTGATTTGGCTAAATTCCTTGGAGAGCTCTTCGCATTTTCATCGTACTCTCTTAAAGCAGGTTTGCATGCATCTTGCACGGCCAGCTCATTTTCTGTTCCACAAGACCGGCTACTTGAAACAGAGATTATCCCAGCAACAGCTTCTTTCTTGGCTACTTGAAGTGAGAGCATCTCACCCAAAGTGCTTGAGCTCCTTGGCAACTGCTCTTGTTCTTGATTGATCTCATTGTATGCTACCATTGACCATCTCTCTGAAAGCCGTTTTTTGGCTTCCCTGATCACAGATGACTCAGGTGAATGTGAATGGGATGCCCTGCTAAAAGTAGAGACTGAGTGAGGACTGTTATATCTTTTGGTGTAATCCCATGAATATCGTGACACCAGACTGACTCGCTCCGAGTCACTTATGCTACCTCCTTCATCAATGTAGTCAACTTCTGACCCACTGAAAGAACTTTCATCTCCACCATACCCATTTGAGTATGCAGACGACAACAGAGACTCATCCCGCCAATGACAACTCTCTGCCATGTATTGAACCAAACCAGGCAGTAATTCTTTAGATCCTATGTTGGAAGCATCATCTTCTAAACCTCCATGAAAGTCTGTTCGCTGAGTTCGTTCAGATGGAGCTGCTCGGGGAGTTAGCCTGGCTGCTGCTCTACTAGGATTCCCAGGGCTAGGCTTTAAGACAACTATCCTAGTCGGCTGGGAGAAGTTATCTTCTGCCGAGTAAGATCTCTGGTGAGTCTTTCCCATCACAAGTACATTCTCTTCATTAACTCGGTGTGTTTTGGTTGCTCTTACTTCTTTCTTCTCAACAGATTTGATCGGTTTCAACACTGTAATGCGCTTTGTTGGAGGAGGTGCAGGCATTGTGTGGAGTCTACTCGGTTGCTTCGAGAAAACAGGGCTTGGTTCTTCAAGAAACTTCAGAAACAACTCCCTATTTGAACTTAGAACCTCCAGAGCTTCTTGGAGCTCTTTCGAATGGAGGAAATTCTCATTTGTGGCAAGGTGTTTTGCTTCCATGAACTTCTGTCGAACAACTTCAATCCTAATGTCACTCTTGTTCCCAGAAGATCTTTCTCTAGGAAAAGTATGGTCCAGAATATGATGCTTCCTTAATGGATCTTCAGAGACTTCGTACACATCCTTAAACTCAACTGTTTCTTTCTGGCCTATGC
The DNA here is from genome assembly GCA_000418225.1 of Zizania latifolia. Classification (NCBI taxonomy): domain Eukaryota; kingdom Viridiplantae; phylum Streptophyta; class Magnoliopsida; order Poales; family Poaceae; genus Zizania; species Zizania latifolia. The sequence continues at coordinate 484,782 of KE371725.1, read as the reverse complement.
ATATGTTTGGTGTTGTGCTGTTGTAATTGCTGTTCTCTTGCTGCTGTTGCCGCCTGTTTGTCGATGCCAAATTATCATGTGAATGACTTTTCCGCATATTTCTTCTAGATGACTGAAATGCTGGTTCTTTAGCAGGTTGATCATCTTCAAGTCCCATTAATCTGGCAACAACACTAGGCGGCTTCCTCTTCGATTCCACTTGTTTGGACATATCCGTTGCTAGTGGCCTCTTCATTGGACATGCATTTGATTTCTTGCTTGAAGAACTTCTAGTACTAGCTACCTGCTGCAATGAGTTTCATATTAGAACAAAGAATTTTACCAAAATTTTTAAGTGTTGTCCTGCTCTATATTCAAAAGGATAAATCTGACAATGAGGAGTTAAGCAGGACATCTATGATAAATTGAAAGAACATAGTGCAGAGTGGGCTACATGCCATGATACTCACTAGTTTGTT